>WOVY01003521.1:0-243135 GCA_013436015.1 Rhipicephalus annulatus | reverse complement strand
GCTGCACAGATCTTTCAGAGATGAGTTTAGGGATCTCTGCAACTGCCTAAAGCTTAGCGGTGTCAGCAAAAACACCATATTTGAGACGTATGGCCGAGGATCGTGAGCTGACTTGCGTCGAATTCGCAGTTTTTCAGGTTGAGCTGAAAACCGGAGTCAGTTAGGCACTGTAGTACATCATCTAGCTGTGCGGATGCGTGGCCAAATCTGGCTGAAATATAATGACGTCGTCTAAGTAGAACAGGCATGTTTTCCACTTCATGCCACGCAAAAGTTTGTCCATCATTCGCTCGAATGTTGCAGGCACGTTGCATAGACCGAAACGCATGACGCGGAATTCGTAAAGGCCATCATGTGTGACAAAGGCCGTTTTAGGCTGATCTTCAAGCGCCATAGGGACTTGCCCGCAGCCGCTCCGTAAGTCAATAGATGAGAAGAGCTCCGCACCTTGAAGGCAGTCAAGGGCATCGTTGTTTCTCGGTAAGGAGTAAACGTCCTTTCGAATTATTTTGTTAAGACAATAGTAGTCAACACAGAAGCGAATCAACCCGTCCTTCTGTTTAACGAGAATGACTGGAGATGCCCAGGGGCTATTCGAAGGCTGAATGACGCCGCGCTTAAGCATGCCAGCTACTTGTTCATTGATAACCTGGCGCTCTGTCGCGGACACGCGACAGAGCGCCAGGTTGTAAACAAGGACGCGCTGACGCCAGTATCGCGCTATGTGGCCACGTAGGCCTCAGGCAAGCATATTGGCCGATTGTCGAGAGTAGGCCATGTCCACTACTCTGGACGGACCTTGTCTGAGTGACCTGAGGAGTGGGTCACAGTGCTACGGCGGATGGTAGTGACGTAAACGTCTGAAGAGGTGGTCAAGTGGCCGAGGGGAATATGCAGGCAGTCAAAGGAAAAACGAAACTTATTCAGGAGTCGTAGAAGCTGAGCATGTTGTGAAACTGTTAACGTGTCGGCGATGGAGCTGCAGTAGTGGGCATTCCTCTTCACAACAGTAAATATAATCCACACGTGATTTCTTCATTGAGATAAATGATGATTAAGTATTACCGCAGAAGCATCCACGGTAAAAATTTTTCACCATCACCTTGACTCTCTTCCTAGGTTGTTTTCGCTTGGAAGACGCATGGAGTCGTTTTGTTCGCAGCGCATGTCAGCGTCTGCAGCGGCCTAGCGAAAGCCCCTTCCCAAGATCGCCCAAACGCGTGTTTGGCAGTGCCAAAATTAGCTATCATCGTTCTTCAGATGCATCCATATCACATTACCCATAGTAACTTGACTGCGTAGTCCACCTCACGTGGTGCATTTGTTCGTGCCACGCTGTAATCACCCCGCACGATGACGATGTTAGCTTGGAAAATCAATGAACGCGAAACCGACGAAACTGTACGTTCTCAATTGTGTGTACATATACTTCAAACACTAATAAAAACCACCATAAGTTTAATGGGACTGATAGTGTTATTGATATTGTTGTTCATAATATTTTAACGATAATGATATAGTTTACATCTTGTTCTTTACGTGATCAAACACAATATGATTACGTGAGACGCCGTGCAGAATAATCTGCAAATTTTCACGATCTGGTGTTTTTTATCGAGCACTGACATCGCACAAAATACAGGGTGCACTATCACTTCGCCTGCATCATTATGCGTCTGCCATGGCCGGGATCGAACACGCGACATTTTTGCCAGCAGCCGAGAACCGTAAAAGCTACGCCACCACGGCGGGCCCTTTACGTATACGCCAACAGGATCGTGTGGATTATCGCTGGTCTCTTTGCTGACCCACGTTGGCGAATCCTCGTTAGGGGGACGACAATAGCGATGAAGAAGAATGAAAAACATTATTTTTTGGCAGAGTTATGTCAAAATGTTCCAAATTGTTTTAAAAATATCATTCACCTGACTCTTCACCGAGCTACCTGAGTGGTACCTAAGTTCCAACTATCGCAGAATCATCATTATCTCCACCATCATGCTCCACGTGCACGTGCAGTGAAATCCTCGTGGCACGGACCTTCCTGTCGATCGCTAGGCCATCGCGTCTCGTCAGAAAACCCTTGTTTTTCGCGCTTGCCAAAGCGTCACGTCCTGTATCAGGTTCTCTTAGACTGCCTGGCGATTTTGACCACAAGGCTATGACGACGAAGAGCAATACAAGGTTTCGTGTCGACGTCCGTTTCTCTGGTAAGCTTAAACCTGTATTTTTCTTCAGGACCTTGTATTTAAGGCGCAGGGGACGTAGTATGTTTTTTTTTCAGTGGTTACAGTGTATCGCTCACATATTCAAGGTCACTTAAAATCTGCTTTAAGAGGGAAATGGCATGGTAGTACAGTGGATTTCGGTTACTATCGGGATCATTTAGTGTGTGCAGAAGTCCTCATTACGCAGTGCTCCGGACTCCTGTTTAGTACCCATTGTGTTTCACATTCACATATGCGGGCGACTCTTCCCTTTTTATGTGCTTTTTCCCGCGATCTGCATTAACGTGCTCCCATCTGGCAAGTCGAGAACGAAAGCTACACCTAGAGGCCCGTGCCCATAAAAAGAACCAGTGCAAATTCTTACACGTGCTTCAACTGGCATAGCACATTGTCGTTTGTTTTCATTCCCCCGCCCCCTTCAAATGCTGCACGTTTGAGCATCTTACATCTCTACAAAGTAATCAGGTGTCACAGCACGGCTTGATATCGAAACAACAAATGACTAGATCAATTGTAGCATTCTGTTAACTTTATACGGCGTTATGCGTCCAAAACAAAGAGCGCGAAAATTCTGAGGTTGCATCACCGGCCGCTTTCTGTGTTAGTATTTGCCTCAGTATTAATTTTCCTGGCACCTCCTCTGGCTTCTAGGTCACGGGAAGACGAAGTTCTGGCAGTTTCAGAAGCCTAACCAGCAAACTAAGTTGACTGTAATGTTCCAAATCAAAAACCCTTTTGTTTCATGCCTTAGCGTAACACTTAAAGGGGTACTGGCACAAAAACTTTGGTCTCGCGTTTTTCTGCTGCAATGCGTTGTTGTAGGACTATTCGTCATGACACATCGTTTGCTGCAGCACTCGAAAGATAATGACAGGCCTCTCACAATCGATCAGTTTCAGTTTCGGCTTGAGAGAGTTCCAAAAACTGTAGGGCTGTTATTTTTCTGTACGGCTGTTTAGACTTTTTTTCGCAGCAAAGAAAACATGAACATTCTAGCATTTTCAATCGATGCAAAAGATCTCTATTACATCTTCCCTCAGGCCGAGTTGAAAATGTGGGTATCGGAAGGTAACGACAGAGTAGGAGCGCTTCAATTTCAAAATACTGCCGGTGTGTCGAGTGAACAGTTTTTAGACCTCCTTTACTTTTATCTTAACTCGACTTACGCGACGTGGAATGTGAACACTGTGAAATAAAAGAACAGGATATATAAAGGTTCCTGCATAGCCCCGTACTTGAGCGACCTGTTTTAGCAAAACGTAATAAGGTCCTTCACGAGCGTGTGAAGCACACCATTGTGATTGCTGTTTTCAGATTTGTAGACGACTATCTGATCGTTGCCAATAATAATCATAATAATTCTGACGCAGTTGTGACAGAAACCCTAACAATGTTCTTTACAGCGTTATCTCCCCTGGTGCTGACGCATGAAGTACCAAAAGACAATTTCATAAGATTCCTTGACCTCGAGCTGCACTTTTCACCAGCAGGAGTAGGCTAGAGCTATGAACTGCGAGAAAATAAACCGGTTCTTCCGTTCACGTCTGCTCACTCAAAATTGGTAAAGCGTGCAGTGATAAATTCCTCTTTTTCAAAATTCTCTGGTGAAGTCATTCCACCACAAGCTTGATAAAAGCTGATGGGCTCAAGCTAAACGTGTATTGGATTCTGGTTATCCCATGCGCCTGTTAACCGCCATCACAAAAAATATAAGCAGGAGAGGAAGGGCAAACGTCAGAGACCAGGCAGTCGTCACTAAGGCAGCCAAGTTAGCGGTAGTGCCCTATATGCATGCCATTTCGCGTAACTTGCGAAGGATAGCCAGAAAGGCTGGTGCGGATGTAGTTTTTTCTGCTCCCGAACGGTTGCAAGGAATGTGCAAAAAGGATAACGCAGACTGCTACGGGAAACGAGAGTGTAAGATCAAGCACCGGAAAAACATTCTAAATTGTAGTCGTGGTGTTGTCTGTGGTACTCTTTTGACTTGTGATTGCGTGTACATTGGCCAATCTGGAACGTGCCTGAATGAAAGACTTAGGGAACACATATACAACGTAGAAAAGGCTATATCAGGTCATTGGGTCCTTCACTGTCAAAGGTGTGGTTGTGTTCCTGTGTTTCAAAACATCCGTATTCTCTTTAGGGCCAGTGACAGAACTACACGTGAAATTATTGAAGATTTGAACTTGACAAAATGAAAGATGAATGTGTGAGTGTGGCTTCGATAGCTTTGTCAACTAAGGAAAAGAAGTATCTGGAATCTACATTTTGAAGTTGGCGAGTTCAGATTGTCGCGATTGATGATGACGCGTGCATAAGGTGTGCTGTATCTTAACAAGATATCTTCCAGGTTTTATCGGTCCACTGTTACTCTATAAATAGCATGTGTGATCGCAAATAAAACAATAGTTGCAAGCTCGCGCTGTGTGTGTGTGTGCGTCTCTCTTTTTGTGTGCTTGTCGTGGTGCGCTATACTCTTGTAAGTGATGAACCCCAACCAACTAGCCCGGCAACGTATGTTACCAAAAACTGGGTGCAACTGTCGCCACCTAGCGTGTGCAACTCTAGACCACGTCAGCACACAGAACTGTGAGACACTTCCCCATGGTCCGCACCAAGAATTACATTTGAATAGGAAACGAGACTGGAATGTCGCCAAACACAAGACTTTATAAGTGTGCGCCACGGCCACGCACTCGCAACCAGCCACCGAGAAATATAGACTTCGGGAACTCCCACGGCAAAAGAAAAATGGCAGCCATGACGTCATCATAACTTGTTTCGTTGACCGCAGCGTGGTGACGTGAGAGAAGTAGGAGGTGCCTTTGGGGTCACCTTCGTTGGTGTCTGTAACGCGTTGGAGTCAGTCGCTCACGCAAGCTTCAAGATTAATTTAATTTAAAATACCTTTCGAGCTATATTCGCTTTTTATATCTTGCAGATGATATACTTATATTCACGAGAATCTACCCCGCAGGCTATCTCGGCCCCAAAATTTTTTGTCAGTACCCCTTTAAAATTCGAAATCTGATTGGCGTCATTGTGACAAACATCGTAGCGGCACAAAAACGTCCTTGATAGACCTTGTCTCATCCTACTCAGCCAAGGTCATTTGGTAATTAATTGACATGTCACTTATAGGTCGGGGCTCATATTTTTTCTCCAACTTGCATAGTCTGGGTTAAACGTTGACCATTATCTGTGCAATACGTGCAGGGGCCGAAACCTGAACACTCCGGCAACGCTGGCATCGCCATGGCCTTGCTGTCCATGCGGGGTCCGCGTAGCGCAGCTCAAGCACGCACGCAGTATAACTCGGTGCGCAAAAAGTGGTAAGAGGAATACTACTCGGACATCGGCACCAGCTTCTTCACTGTGAATTCGTTGGGTTGGACAAAGGGGATCGCTCAGAGTGTCTGGAACACCAGTAAGCACCCTGGAAATTCCTATATTTTACGCTGCAGAATGAAGGTTAGTTTCACCTGTGACTCGTACCGGTTGTAGGACCAATTAAGTCGCAGTGCGACTGGTCACAAATGGTTGCTTTGTTTGCGTAATGACTGATTCAGCTCACTCACTCGCTTCTTGATTTATTTCTCAGTCGCGGAACTGCAATCGAGAGCCTTTCAACCAATCACACGGGTAGGAACATGACGTAAACATATATAAGGGGCCGTGTCAATGAAAATCATAAGTTAGCATACGTGAGTCCTTTGTTGCTCGAAAAGTAACAATATCGACACTTGTTGTGATTTAACGTTCCAAAACCACCATATACGATTATGAGAGACGCCGTAGTGGAGGACTTCATAAATGTTAACACGCTGAGGCTCTGTAACGTGCACCTAAATATAAGCACCCAGGTCATATTCATATCCGCCTCCATCGCAAATGCTCCCCCAAAGCCTTGATTCGATACCGCTTTGGGGGAGCATTTGCGATGGAGGCGGATCCAAAGCCTTGATTCGATACCGCGCCCCGCCGCGGTGGTCTAGTGGCTAAGGTACTCGGCTGCTGAGCCGCAGGTCGCGGGTTCGATTCCCGGCTGCGGCGGCTGCATTTCCGATGGAGGCGGAAATGTTGTAGGCCCGTGTGCTCAGATTTGGGCGCACGTTAAAGAACCCCAGGTGGTCAAAATTTCCGGAGCCCTCCACTACGGCGTCTCTCATAATCATATAGTGGTTTTGGGACGTTAAACCCCACAAATCAATCAATCAATCAATCAATTGATTCGATACCGCGACCTGCGCGTGATCAGCTGAGTGCTTTAGCCTCAAGGCCACCATGGCGGGTTGTGGCTCGCACAGGAGAGCAAACAAATGTCGGCTGGAAGAGCTTTTTGGTCGTCTGTCGCAGGTGTGAGTCGTCATTGAGGTGTACCACTGGCGCCGGCGCGTCAGGGGTTTTCTTTATTCAGAGTGGAGAACTTTAAGAGATCAGGTGGTTGTATACGGTCATCGCCGTTTGACGCTACGCTGCAAAACCAGCTTTATCACACATAGCGCGTGCTCGTGCCAAGAATGTATTCTTCTTTTAATTCATAGAGTGCCTTAGTTATGGTATAAACTGTGGACATTGCTACTATACCTACAAGAGGACGAGAACACAAAAAACGTAGAAAATTCAAAGGAAGAAACGGAGATATATAGCGTGAATACAGAAAAGAGTATAAAAGGAAGAACAGGAGAAATTATTGTAAATGAAATAGAAACACACAAAAAATTCGTAAAAAAGCGAAACAAAGCGTGAAAGAAACTTAGAGAAAAATGAAGACAAACCAAAAAGGCTACCGAGCTCTGCATTTATTTCAGGCTTGGCACTGTTCCGGCAAAGTGGCCTTTATTTTTTTTACTTATCTCAAGACACAATGAGTGGCTGACCAGGTGAACACAGCACGCGTCGCACAACGCGTTGATGCTGTTTCGCGAAGCAGCAGTCACCCAGCAATACTCTGTTGCCTAGAATGGTTCTATATATGCATCGCAGATAGCAGGTTGTCTTTTTTTTCGGCCAAATTTCTAATATTTTTAATGGTACTCAAAACAAAGAGCTCGGCATTCGAAAAAAATGATGATGATGATGTCAGCTGTCTAATGTTACAAACTACGGCATCTTATGACGATCACCATACTTCACTGTAGTGAAGTTTTGAACATTCAGTTGCCTTTAACATTCACTGACATCGCGCCGTAGACGGGCTTCTACCCTTTCATTTCCTTCGAAATGCATCCGCCGCGTTGGAGAGGGAAACTGCCACTTGCGGATCCACACTTGAGCACTGTAAGTGCTACACAACCAAGGCAGACAAATGTTCTCACTGCGTATAATTGGTTGATTTTTGTGCTTTCAAGCGACTGTTTCAATATAGCGGCACAGTGAAGGGACCTGCGTCCTATCAAAATAGATTTCGCATTTCACCTGTGCTCTGCGTTTTGAAACAATGGGAGAATAGTACCAAAGCTTTTGCGGACACGCAAACAGACGCGGTTTCGCCAAACCAACCGAATATCAAAATCTTGTTTGCTCATCACGATCATCTAGTTCGGAACACGCTCAACTAACCTAACAGTTTCCTCACACACCATGTCAATGGTTTGATTCCTGAATAAGGCGGCCACATTTTGATGATTGCAAGAGCGCACCGGGTGCATAAGAAGGAACCCGTGGTTTTCACACTCGAGCTCTCTCACCAAGGTGACCTTGACAACAGTGCTTTCGGAGCTAACACGATTGGGTTGAACAAAGCGTTTGCCGTAAGCAGCACTCGAAGCGCCCAACCTCTAACTGCATAGGTCGCCATATTGCGAGCGTGAACTTACTTTTTTTCATGTGCCTGAACAGTGGCCGAGTGAATGGAACCAGGGAAAGTCGAAAGTGCAAGAAAGGAGTCGTCACATGTGCTCATGGTATCGTGTATAAGATACCGCTATTCCTTAGCGCAACGTGCGTGCTTTCAGTGCACTTCGCTCATTACGTCTAGGTAAATCGATGCATGTTTTTCCCACTGCCGCTGATTATGACTTGCTCGAAGTCTTGTCTCCCGTAGTATTACCTAATGCATTTTCAAGTGGGCAGCTGACTTTCGCCTCCTGCAGCTGATATTTTTTTTCCATTTTGCAGCTGTACAACACTACCCGACTCCACATGATTAGGTTGCAAAATATTCGTGATTGGCAGCGATACTCCAAGTCTTCTTCTTATACAGCATGTATACTAAGGGGTCCAATGGTCCTTTGAGGTAGTTTAAAAGGCGCTCACTATTTGACGGGGCCCCTTCACTGTAGAGATAAAGATTGAAACAGTTTAGACTAATTGACATTACTTCAAAAGCGATAATGTCTTTCATTTTTACACCATAGGTTTTGTATTAAAAATATAGGTAAAACAATCGTTTTTTCAAGTTTCATGCCATAATGTTCGTGTATGACGTCACGTGTTTCAAGTGGTACTTGTCTTTGGGCGTCATTCCCTTTAAACAGTTTGCTAAAACTTGGTATGTAATGGCTTAGGCCCCCGAAGAGGACACTTCAGCTTTGATTGATTTGCAACTACATAGATCCTAGATGGGATCGTGATGATACTTGTCGTTTGGGCGAATGATGGGGGAACTTCAAGGTGGCCTCACCACCTAAGCATCATTTCATCGTGTTTCCTCGCTTACTAAGCATCTTCTCTACATAGGCGCAGTGTATTTGATATGATGAAAAAACGCCAGGCCTGTGCGGAAGGCGCAGAACTGTCATATTGAAAGCTAGACGAGTGGCTTTACGGAGCTTTTTCTACACACTCATTCGGTAACTGCTGCAAGCACACTTGTTGGACACCCATTACCGCATTAATATCATTAATTTCTGGGTATTAGGACGGCAATCGCTATGCTATCCTTCGTCATTCGTCTTATAAGTGTGGAGTCCACTAAACACTTGCAGGGAAGTTTCTGCCAATTGTTCATGCAGTGGCTGACGACGCTGAGGAATGGTGCCTGAAATAGGTATGCACCACAGGTAATAGAGAAACAAGAACAAGCTTCTTTAATGGTTTGGTGCATTGGACGACCCACTCGTTATGCTATTTGGATTGTGTGACACCTGGTTGTTATTTTGCAGTTCTTTAACACTTTGTTACTCATGTTAACACGATTCCTTTCCCCACATTAGGCTTGCCTAGGGCAAGTTTGCGAATTTGTCTCAGGCACCGGCGGGGCTCAGTGGTACAATACTGCGCTCGCACGCAGCGGACCCGGGTTGGATGCCAAGTGTGTTGTTGGTACTAGGTGTTTTTTTTTCTGGTTGCATTCGAAGTGGTTACGGAAACTGGCGGCGGCGGCGGACAACTGCGGTGCCATGCGTGATCCAAGATGTAATTTCATAACAGATTTCGCTGTAATGTTAGTTTATTATTACATGAGAAACTATTTCGCTCCTTAGAGAACCTTTAACCACGGCACCTTACAGTCATGGACCAACAGATATAAACGTGCTACGTTCCAACCATACATATAAGGTGACAAAGCTTTCCTTTAAGCATAGCTGGTCAGCCCGCCTTACTTCGGCGCAAGTTGTAGAAGGTTCGATCAGCCTGCACACGTGTTTTCATGATGATGACCGTTTCCAAGTCATTTACGTGCAGTTAAAGTAATGAGCATCTTGGCTCCACTCAATTTGAACTTGAAACCACGCAGCCTTGAACAGAGGGTAATTAAACTTATTTCCGCAGCTATCTCCTGGAAATACTCCTGGAACTTAGACTTCAGCCACCACGAGCACGCGGATACATGCTTGAACTCCTGCTGGTGCGTGTGTGGCAACCGGGGTCAACATCGCTTCGACAGCGTGTTCGATGGGCTACTAGACAGCTTTCAGTGGCTTTTGGCTGGAATGACACAAGAACCCGCGCAGACCCAGCATCCTAGCCAGCGCGCCGCCACGGCCAACACCAGCTGCATCATCTTCATAGACAGGAACGAGAAAGAGGTATCTTTGCAATACCCAACCACTGAGCATATGACGGCATTTTGCGAGCGTGAATTTACTTATTTCATGTGTCTGAACTGCGGCCAAGTGTATGGAACTGCTGAAATTTTGAAAGAAAGTGGTAAAGTCAGAGAACAGATTAGTTACATGTAAAAAAAAAGTGGGGATACTACGATTGTCCAGCACAATGTGCGTACTTCAAATACAATTTCTTCAGTACGTCAAGGTATATCAGTGCATGTTTTTCTTACATACACTCAGTGTGTCTTTGAAGGTGTCTTGTTTCCTATAGCACAATTTTATTCATTAATAATTTTGCAGCAGGCTTATGCCTATCTAGTGCAACAATCTCTCTTTTATTTTTTGCAGCTGTACAGAACTACAACCCTTATGGTTAGATACCAAAATATTGGTGATAGACAGTGACTCCTTAGTGTTCATTTCATATAGGTTATTTACTGGGGTGCCATAGTCCTCCGAGGTAGTTTCCAAAGGCGCTCACTATAGTGAGCAGCCTCTTTGACGCAACACTAACAATAAAAAATGGAACAGTTTAGATTTGTAGACTGTACTTTGAGAGCTCTAACTTCGTCCAGTTCATTATGACATCTTTGCTGTGAGAGAAGAAGATAATGGCCAAAATC
Organism: Rhipicephalus annulatus; assembly: GCA_013436015.1. Classification (NCBI taxonomy): domain Eukaryota; kingdom Metazoa; phylum Arthropoda; class Arachnida; order Ixodida; family Ixodidae; genus Rhipicephalus; species Rhipicephalus annulatus. The sequence continues at coordinate 232,290 of WOVY01003521.1, read as the reverse complement.
TCGTTTTTAAATTATCACACAAAATTTGCGCGCGGGACGTCACATGTTCGAAAGTGTATTCGTCGTATTTTGGCGTCATTTGCTGCAAACAATTTCCTCAAACTTTGCATGTTATGGCTAAGGCTTCCTTAGAAAGACACTTCCTCTTTATTATTCGTAACTACGTATAGGCCGTCATAATATAATAAGTTACAGTGAACGGTGGGGAAACTTCAAGGTGGCTTCACCACCTATGTTTCGTTTTGGCTCGTTTACTCTCTTACTAATCTTTTTCGCGCGGTGTTTTATGGTATCATGAAAGAGTAGTTTATTAATTCAGGAGAAACTGCCTTGCTCTTCAGTCTGCCTTAAACCACCACGCCCTGTCAAGGTGGACCAACAGAAATAAATGTGCTAGGCTCGAACCATACATATTTGGCAATGTTGATTTTTTTTAATCATCGCCAGCGGGCTTAAGTTACTTCGGTGCAAGGTGTATATGGTTCGACCGGCGCGTGTGTTTGCATCATAGCCATTGCCACGTCATTTGGGCACACAGTTAGGTTACGATTACCATCAGTGAACTCAGTTTCAACTTAAAACAACGCAATTTTGGAGTGACGTTAATCAAACCTATTTCCGCTACACTCTACCGCAAACATGTCATAGTCTTGGACTTCAGCCACCAAGAACACATGGACCCATGCTTCAACTCTTACCGCTCTGGGTGAGGCAACTTGGCCCCACGGCGCTTCGAAGGTGTGCTCGAAGTGCTACTGGAGACTTTCCAGCGTGTCGCGACCGGCATTGCAATGTGCACGCAAGCACCCGCCGACACCCAGCATCCGAGGCAACGTGCCGCCAGGTCGAACACCAGCTGCATCTCTGCCTTGGACAGGAAAGAAAAAGAGGTATTTTTCTAACGCTTTGATTGATTGATTGATTAAAACTTTATTTTTGTCCTGAGAAGACGCAGGGGAGACCCCGCGCCACCCGGCTAATCCCACGTTGGGACCGTCAAGCCGAGCTTGGCGGCCCGTTCACGGGCACTCTGGACGGCCAGGGTTTGATCCTTAAGTTCGGGGCTGCGTAAAAGCGCAGCCCACCTGTCCTCGCTGAGGGCGGGGCCGATGGCTTCACATTCCCACAACACATGATTGAATGTGGCTAAGAGTCCACAAGCGGGGCAATCCGCACTTGGATACCGTTCAGGGTAGATGGCATGAAGAACCACAGGGTTAGGATACGCACTGGCTTGCAATAGTCTTAGGGTGACTGCCTGCGCCCTGCACAAGGCCGGGTGTGGGAGAGGGAATACCCTTCTTGACAGATAGAAGTGCTTTGTTATTTCGTTGAACGTAAGTAAGGGTTCCCAGCGAGGCAGAGGGACTGTGGAGGCTTTTTGCACATGACTACTCCCGAGTAGACTTTTGGGAAGAGGCCTGCCATTCATCTAATTATCGTCCTTGTAGAAGGTTTACAGAAATGACGAAGCATGATATTGATGGAGGGGGTGGTTTAACTTTATCAGTAAATGAAGATAAATATGGGCTATCACACTTACGAGGAAGTGAGCTGTTGGTTAGGCTAGATGGAGTTGGTTGTCACAAACATAAAGCCGGGGACACGCACTACAAATAATTAAGAAACAAATATTGTACGCACCGTGTTTTCTGTGCTCACCTCGAGAGCACAAATTTCACGTTCGCACTGTTTTCAGCAGGTCACCATGAGACGTCCCAAGCAAATCAAGTTCAGATGCAAGATCACATATAAGTAAACGTATATGCTTCACATGTGCACTTCGCTTAAGCAATGGGTTGTTTCACAGCGCCACAAAAGATTTCGTATGACATATTCAGTTGGCAACTCCGGTCTTCTGGCTCGGAGTCCCCAGATACCGAGGCAGATTCTAATTAGAGTGTGAGAGGTAGCGTACCAACCGAATACGTCAGTGTCCTCAGAGCGCTCAGAGCAGTGCACCTATAGCACCACCGAGCAGCCAGCGCGGGAAGCTTCTTAGTGAATATTTCTGCGCCTCGTCAACAAACGGTGACTATTAGTTCACTGGACATCTCTGACTAGCCTGGGTGTAGCGAAAGCCTTCTAAACTCGGCAAGCTAGCCTGGCTATTATCCTCGTCCTAGCTCCTGTCTTCAAGGCGAACGACGATGCGTTCAGCGAGCTGCTGTAATGACAGCACTGACGTTCCCACCGCCTTCGCTCACCGCCTCCTAATTGACTTGTAGAATGAATTGCTTCATAGATGTAAATTCGCCACACACATTCTGAAAAAAAAAATGCCACTAACAATGTACTTGCATGAAGTATTACGCCCCCGGTGATGCCCCCTTCCGAATTGTGAGCTTGTGCACTTCATCTGGTTCACCTGCCGGCAGCCACGTGATTGGCCGGCTTGTGTCACGCGATCTGTTATCCCAGTCATATCGCGCCACGCTCATACTTCGTAGGCACTCCTCCGTGTCGCCTCATGGCCGGAAGAAATTAGGTACCTTCGTCCTTTTTCAAGAACCACTACCACCATCACCACCACTTCAAAATGAGAGCGGGTGGGAGCACACCGAGTCGAAAGCTGATGCTCCGAAACAGCCAACCGAGGTGGTCCGAGTGCTTGAATTCTGCAAACCAAATGCGCAGCCACTTCCTATAGCGCTCTAGCGCACTCGTAGATGCTCAACCGAATATGTCAGTAGTTACAATACGTTGTTATTCTGGTCGACCCTGGTAACGCCAGAATTCCACGTGCCTTTTGTTGTTTGGATTTTGTTTGTGGATACATGTGTTTTGTTTCGTGCTCAACCTAGGAGAAAGGCATAACCAGATTTTGTGAAATAACAAAATACAAAACAGTTTACAAACGACAATTTATAAGAAGAAATGCGTCACTGACAGTTTCGCCTTTTTTTACAAGTCAACTGATGTGCAGAAAAAAATTCCTGTTGCAGTGGGCACATTAAGTTAGCTGCTGGGGCAAAATCAACAAAGTTAAGATAGGTATTGTACTCTAACATTGACACTACAATTTAGTGATTTTCTGTGAATGATTAGAGGTAAGAGTCAAACTCTGAGAGCGCTGTGAAGTCTGACAAGCTCTAGTTTGCATCGATTATGTCTTTTTGGAGATCACACACTATACACATTCTGCACGGTGTAGGGCATACACATACAGTTCCTCTTCATAGATAGATAGATAGATAGATAGATAGATAGATAGATTGATAGATAGATAGATAGATAGATAGATAAATAGACAGAGATAGATAGATAGATAGACAGACAGATAGACAGACAGACAGACAGACAGACAGACAGACAGACAGACAGACAGACAGATATAGATTGATATAGATAGATATATAGACAGATATAGATAGATATAGATAGATAGATAGATAGATATAGATAGATATAGATAGATAGATAGATATAGATAGAGATAGATAGATAGATAGATAGAATACAACACGAGCGCTGTATCAATGGGTACTTGTTTCGTGCGCATGGAGAAGGACAACTGAACTGCATTGTGCGAGGCCGTCGCAATTCACGAATACACTGGGACGTTAAAGAGCACATTTTGGTGAAATTCATTTTTCCTACGACAGGCGCATAAAAACGGGATCACCTCGTACGAGAACTTAGTGAAGAAAGACACATATATAAAAAAATGAAGGCTGGTGCTTTGTACGCAAATTTTTTGTCATACATACTGCGTATGTTTATTACCCAAATTAGGTTTTCTTTTGTAAGATAAGGTCTTTTTTGACCATGTACCAGTTCATTCAATCCTTAGCCTGGTAAATAACAGACATGCAAAAGTCGCGGAGACGTTGACGTTTTCATGGCGTTCTTTCTGCGCACCTTTTCAAAGAAATATTGTTGGGTGAGGTCTTCTTTTGGAACCACTTGCTGTCGGCGTCATTCGCTGGCTAGGTGCTTCTGGCCACTCACTATAGCACGTTGAAACGCAAAACTGTACACGTCATTGCAAATATGAAGTGCTAGCGAAACCGTTACGCCACGCCGCCCATGATCTGGTTGTGTTCGCGAATGACGTGTTATTATATGGCCTTGCAGAAACACATCGAGAAAAGTGAAATAGCGAACTCTAACAACACTGACCGTGCCGAGAAGTTACAGGTAAGAGTTGGCGGGAAGCATTCTGTATAGACTGAATGTAATGACTCAGAGAAATGCAAACACCGGTAGTTTTCTTCTACCCAAATGAAAGTGCAACTTGTGCCCATGCAGTATGTTGAAAGAGAAAAGGTAACGAAATGCAATTTGCTCTCGGGGTGTACTCGACGATGATGGGTCAATTCGGTTATGACATGTGCACAATCCTACGTTTGCAGAGCTGAGAGAGGAGGAGAACAAGGAGAACGTAGACTCCAGACCTCTTGTCAGCAGCCATGAGTGCTACTGAAAGGACCAGGAGGACGTGTTGCGCCCAACAACTATGCACGAGATTCGAGTGTTGGGCAGCCACGCGTTCAAATTCCTCTACACCTGATGAACTACTTGCCGCTACACATGATGCAAGAGACGGGGTAGCAAGGGGCTTGGCAGATAGCCTCGAACTATGACGCTCATCGCCAGTGAACTTACGGGCGATTCCTAAGCGATCCTTTCACACAATGGACGTGAGGGAGCTGAACACGCGCTCAACACGCATTCGTTACGTCATTCCAAAGGTTTTTTTTGTGTGTATTTCAACGATTATAATATTTATTATCGCCAGCGATCTCAGGATATTTTTTTACCTTTCGTATATACAATTTTTAAATCAATAATTTTTCTGTCGGGTCTCAAACCCCAATCCCACAGACACAAATTAGTCCGCATATGTTTTACAAGAGGGCCGCACCTTCATAAGGAAGAAAATGCTCGGTAGTTTGCTAGATTTCACTCGCAATATTGACTCACTTTGTGGTAATAAAGATGTATCAGGCAAGCTGCAGAGACGACAGGGGTCTCGAGCACTTTTTTAAGGCACCCCATGTGGTCACCTTGTGTTAAAACATAATAGCAGATCAAACTATCTATATCGCAAACGGCGTGCAGATTTGCATCAATCTGGATACTAGTATCAATATGTCTGTGAAGTGCTTACACCAACTACCCTTCAGAAATAATCTTTACCTGAGGTATGGAAAAGATTTTCTGTGAGATTGCATTTTGGAAGACATTTTGTTCGACAGTCTCTTCTTACCTCTTCAACCTTCTTCACTCTTCTGGCCTTTGCAGGACCAAATTTTTTGAAAGCGGTCCACTGGTCGAGGTGACTTTGACACCCCTGTTTTAGAGCTTGAAGTCCGCTCTTCCGGGTACAAGCTTAAGAAAATGACTTTGTGCATGTTTTTGATGTTGGAGGTCAGCCCACATCCTCCTTTTCCTGCTCTTGTGAGAGTTATGCACATTAGGTCACCTTAGCTAAGTAATCTGAATAGGCTACAAGACTACGTTCGCTTGAGAATCATGCAAATCGAGATGAAACCTTTAATATGAAAATTAAACAAGCTAATTAACGTAGTGGAGCTTTGCGTTTAATAATGGTCATCATGCGAATGCATTGGTCCCTAGTCAGGCCAGGGCCAGCCGAATACCGACCAGCTTTGCTCAGCCTCCGCCTTGCATGATTCCGTAAGCTGCGCAATATTATTTTTATTTTTTTCAGTAGGTTCTATTATGCAGCACTTTTCTGCAGAACTTTGACGTTTATGAAGATATACATTTAACAGACCGTCAAAATTGTGCCGTAAGCAATGTTTTCATATTAGAAAAAGAAGAGGCAATGTGCGAGAAAGTGAAACCATCAAAGTCTAAATTTATTTGAATTGTAAAGCAATTTTGTCTCTAAAATAAGGTACCACCAATTTCGTGGCCGATCTCTCTTGGTAGGGTCTGACAGGTTACTAATAAACAACCAACCAACCTATATTGTAAAAAAAAGCGTGACTCTTTCCCTTTCAGCAGGGTTATAGCACGTAAAGTGTTCACCTTGTGGACATGCGAAGTTGTTAATTCCCCTGCATGACAATTTGTTGTTATTGTTGCTTACGAAAATCATCTTTTATGTGTTGCGGCGTAATGATATGCAGTTTTAATCATTTATTTTAAAAATATCAGTGAATGCTGCACGGAAGTAGCGGTCGGGAGCCGATCGCGCGCACTTGTGTTTAGCAGCACGAGACCTTGCCTGCTAAGGTGCAGTGCTGGTGGAGCCTGGGATGAAAGAACTGCTTCGACGCAATAGCATCATGCGCACCGTGAAGTGAGAAGTCCCGTGACCATCGCTAACATCTGACGGTAACAATATTCACATGACCAAGTGATCGTGTCCCGTTTGAATGTCAATAAAAACCGACCTGGTTCGTAACCAAAAAAGTCGACTTTTCCAAATTCGTAAATACCAGACTAGTCATTCGCTTGATGTAAAATCACATGACTTTAAGAACGTTATGTTGCAGAGAGCGACCATGTGATGATCTAATCTGACAATGTCTCGTGACATTTGTATCCATATAGTAGCGGTGCAGAACTCTGTGTATATATCAGTAAAGAGAATATAATACTGATAGTGTAAAGAAACTGTTGATAGTACTAATTTAAAGAAAAAATTGATAGTTTAATCGACAATGCACACAATAGGTGAATTATTGCTGGCAAGAGTAAAATCACTAGTGCTGTGAAATATTATGCTTTTTTTGGGCGGTAATACTGCCGATTCGCTAACGATAATATCCGCAGTACCCAGTTTGCCTAGTTTATGAGCAATCGTTGACAAGAGAAATAAATTGTTGCTGCAATCAAAATAGCAGAGTATGTCCATCTCTAAATGCATATACTCAAAAGTAACCAAATACACCTTACAATATAAAACTTAGTTTTTGATAATATATGCTGAAATCACAAAATACAATTCATTTTGAAGCCACTTTGTTCCACCACGTATAACTTTTTATGCTATAGAATGGAAGCTCATATTAACTGTAATGCGTCAGCAAGTCTTTCTGCTGAAAGAACGCGACCATGTAAACTTTTTTTTTCTCCCACCTGCTTCTCCTTTCTGCCTCATATACTGTTGAAACTCTACTTAAAGGAGCAGTGACATCAACTTGACTAATAATGCACAGAGTGACGAAGTAAAGTATGCATTATCAATTAGTATGACCAATATCGAACCCAAATCAAAACAGTTACTAAGCCCGTCAATTTTTAGTGCTGCCAGAGCTATCAAGCGGTCATCTCCCGTTATCCCACGCGAACTGATCATGTGGCCACCTGGAATGGTGACGCGATTTTCAGTTCATATTTCGTCTGCTCGGCGCGCACGTGTATAGACATGCCTTCGCCGCCCCCGTTGCCGTCACCGCCAGCATCAGAGGTCACAAGCGATGATGGAAATACTACAGATTATAGAATTGCGGTAATTCGTGGCGTATCGAATCCTTTTCTGTGCAATCCTCTTCTGAGCAGTGATTCTGAAATTGACGCTGGGCTGAGCAGCAATGAGGCAGCTGCAGAGACGCTCGCTTGCGCCACGCTGGCTGGTGAGACGTATTAACGCTGCGCGCGTGTTATTTGTTGGCGATGACTGGAGCTTCAAATAATCGCACTCACGACTCCACGACAAATCACTCGAAACGGCCCAACACAAACGCAGGATTAATATGAATGCGCGCACTACACGAACCAAGCAAAACTAAGGAAGTGAAGCAGTGCCAGGCTGCCAGGCGTCCCGACCATACCATATGTAGACAACGCGATGAAAACACCAAACTCGCCGACGTCATCGCTGCTTGCTTATTGTCCCTTAGTTCCTGAGGCGTGACCTAGGAGCTCGCTGAGCTCGCGGTAGACACGCCGTGTGAGACCCCGGCATGTGTGGGAGACTCGGCTAGATGTGGCATGTATATACAAGACTCCAAGACACGCTGTGATCTCACATCCAATGTGCGTGAGCTAGATTTGAACGTACACCATTTTTTCACGCTTTCCCTCACCATCAAGGAGGCGAGAAGAGTGTGCCCTAGAGGTCTTGCTACTTCTGTCACACTGTTTAACACCGTCTGTTACAGTGCTCGGCGTTCACTACGAAACATGCACTGCTGATTAAGGAGTATCGAATGAATAGACTTGACTGTGCGACCCTAGAATGGCTGTTTCAGAAAGGGTGTGCGACTCGGACACGAGCAGATCCATCAATCATTGCTAACTTTCCCGCGCACAACAGGTTTGACCTACCGCCTATATATCAGATCCAGCTTTTCGGGACCCGAGCGGTTTAGTTTGCCTGAACGACACCACGTGGCGTATCAAACTTAAATAATTCAAAAGTCTTGCCATAACGTGGGTAGCGACGTAGACCTAAATAATATGTAATCAAAAGAAACGGTGCACGTGCACACACTGAAATGTTGACTTCACCTCAGTGAGCAGATAAGAGCGCGGTGCCTTGTCGTTATCTCGACAGCGACGAATGGCAATGGATTCACAGTTTTCTAGACAGTGCCAGGCAGCTCACCGCATTACCCACGAAATATGTTGCCGTCTTTTGAAATATGTATTAAAAGAAGCGTGTTTGTTCATTGTTTGTTTTTAGTTTCTGCCCTGCCGCGTCGATGTGGCTATTAGAGAAGCGTGCTGCTTTCAGAGTTTCGTGATCACCGAGCCTCAAGCATTATGATCTGGTACGAATGCGGTTGTATAATAACCATTTTTTTGTGTATGCTACTTAGGTGAAGCTCGCTTGCTCCTTGCGTTATGTCAAAGTAAAATTGAATAACTTTGAGAATGCTGAAGAAGAGTATGAAAAGAATTTTAAATTTATATATTTTGTTGTCATTTAGTTGTCGAATGTGGCTGCCACCTACAGCTTGGCGCCATCGAAGCGGTTGTGGCTCGAACTTTCGCACGCAGTCAGGCTTGCTTTCACCGTGACCTTGGTGTCGCACGGACATTTTTGCTCGCGATGAAGGCTGGTACGGATCGATTTGGCACTCAAAGCCGGTACGGATCGAGGCTAGACACTCCTTTCTTAATAACTTTTCGGCATGCACACAGTTCACTGTGTGCGCACCGAAATGTTACCAAGATGTCAAACCGACTCGCCCAGCTTTCCACTCCACTACTAGATACCCCTGTTCACGCCACATTTATGTACACGTTAAAGAACCCCCGGTAGTTAAATGTTTCCGGAGCCCCGTGTATACAGAATTCGTAATAACCAAGCCGTTATTTCTACGCGTTACACCTCAAGTGTTATTATTACTGTAAGGACAGCCGCAGCACGTGACAGTGTCAATCGATACAGTCACGTGAGAATGAGATCGACGTTATAATAACGTTTCGGCTGGGAGGAAAAGGGGGGGGGGAGCCTTCGTCAGAATGTATGTACTTTAGGTTACCGCCTTCATGTACGGGTAAGTAGATGTACGCTAAGCGCACTGCACTGCAATTGGAATATATGCGCATCAACAACAAATTAGCGGCGCATGGTGCAAAGAACTTTCCATGGGGAATCACAAAAGCAATATTAAGTATATGACGTTATACAAGAAACCTTCTACTCGCGCATAAAGCGTCCGCGCCCAATGTCAGCAGTTCTGGAGAAGCATTACAACATGTGGACGCGCAATGCGAGCACCCAAAAAAGTTTTTCCAGAGCCACTCCGTGCCATGTATGAGTGTTCTAGGAATTCGTAGGACATTCTTACTACCTCGAAAGCTCGTAATAGTTATTATATTTGATACACTGGCAGCGACTAATGTTGCAATATTTAACGCAAGGCATGCAATCAGATGGATACCACTATGGCTAAAAGCACCACGAAATTCGTAGTGAGATTTCTTGTGAGACAGATTATGTAGTGTACACGTTTGATTGATTGATTGATTGATTGATTGATTGATTGATATGTGGGGTTTAACGTCCCAAAACCACCATACGAATGTGAGAGACGCCGTAGTGGAGGGCTCTGGGAATTTCGACCACCTGGGGTTCTTTAACGTGCACCCAAATCTGAGCACACGGGCCTACAACATTTCCGCCTCCATAGTTTACATGTTTGAGGGCTCCACATCTAAGTTGCTTTATATCGCTCAAACTAACAATACGTTTTTGTATCGGTTCAATAATGACAACACGAATGTGCACTCTATGCTTCCTTAGCAAATATCTAGACATGTTCCCACCATCGGGCATACCTTCGAATCATTTAGGGCGACGATATTGAAAGTGGGATTCACCTCACAATAAAAGCACAAACAGCGCCAATAAGTTTGATTTCACAAGTTGAAAGCGGCTTATAGGAGCCTGAACGAAAACGCTGGTAGATTGTCCTGCATGCTCGCATATTATAGCAACCATTTCTAGCTTCTCTCACAAAAGTGTTCTTTTTTGTTGTCGTTTTTTGTCAGATTTCGTTCGCAGAGTACAATTCTTTTCTATGTAGGTTGGCCCGGTGCCGATAAATCTGATAAATGCTATGTCTCAAAGTATCTCATTTCACAGCTGCACGGTTTCTGTGTCCACCATGTGCCTATAACTTCTTTTCGATGCGCATAGAGTCTGATGATGGTAGTGCACTGCGCCCTATAGTTTACGTCTTGCAACATCGACAGGGTGCTTTAGCTATAATTGACAAATAATGAAAAAAATCATACATAAGCCCTACACATATCTAATTAGCGCAGTATGCTTATGAGCCATACAGGGGATGTCGGTTCGCCAAGCTACGCAATTCCCGAAAATTGGGTAATCAACAGTGTCATAGTGACTCTAGAGGATAATCTGCAACATAAAACTTCTGGCGCTTAATCATAAATAATTTAATTTTAATTTTGCGGTAAGACAAGTTCACTGCCTAATTTTTGCCAGCTTCAGTTTCAAGTTCGCAAAATTGAAACATCCAAACGCGCTGCGTTTTTAGTGTCTTCAAATGTAGATTCAAGGCATGATCAAAGACTGCCGACGAAAGAACGTCGCTTGAACAGGCTATCACTGATAGTGATGTTACGCGAATAGAGAATTGTTTTGATATAAAAAAGAAAAAAAACATGTCGAAAAAGCGGTCACCATGTGCGAATGTGATGCGAGACCGCAGGCAGAATGCGATGCAGTGCTGGCATTTTTTCTTCCTTTTCTTTCCAGCGATCAGTGGGCATCAAAATATTGGTTGCAAACTTGAGGCAATCAAGCAATGCGCGCTTAATCTGTCCATTAGTTTCATGAACCATCATTGTGTTCGGCTCACGAACACTGTGTGGAAGGCAGTATATATTGAGCTTCGAACAGTTGGCTTAAGAAAAGGGCTGGTTAGTGTTGAATCTTTTTCTTGTCTTTTTTTCGTTCACTATGTTGTATAATATTGCTGACATCTAGGTATCTGTTACGAGTAAGCGAGCAGTAAAGACCCACCATACTAAATGGCGTAAAGCGACATTGCGGTAACGAAAATAGTGCGTCATCGGGTAATATTTCCGATGAAAATATGCTGATCGGGAGATCGGCACTGTGGAGCAGTAGTTATGGAGCTTGGTGGCTGCAGGTGGCAGGTTTGAGCACGGCCAGAGTGGTCGCGTTTTGACGGAGGCGAAATGGTAGCGGGCCGTGCACTGTCCGGTGTCAGTACACGTTAATGAACACCAGATGGTGAAAACTTCAGGAGCCCTCCATGGAATACGGCTTCTTTCATAATCATCTTGTGGTTTTTGACCGGCAAACACCAGGTGTTATGCTGATCAGAAAAGCAGAGTATACTAAAGAAACAACGTGTTGAAATAGTGTCATTTCGCCTCACAAAAATAGTTCCGAAATCTTGCATCCCTCTCGATTGTATTATCGACGAGCACCCGCCACTTCCACTCAAGAAGGGCAAACATCTTATCAGCCTGCAACATTTTTTTGTCTGTTGTATAGGAAAGTGGCGAGCGCCGAGAATTCATGGAACAAAACGCAAGCCAGCTAGCAGCAATGCAGCCGATGGAAAATGTCTGTTGTTGCTATAGCAACCTTAAGCAGCCACGCTTTGTCGCGTTTCCGCGTCGTCTTGGCTATACCGTTTCGCCGTCTGTTCTGCACACATCGGTGCGCGCCGCAGTCACCAAGCGAAAGGGCGAGGGTATTCATACATATCTTATCTATTCTTGCTCGTTCATTTTTATATGTGCGTGTATATACATACAAAACTGGAAAAATTTTAAAGGAGTTCAAATGCTCCCTCCTCCGCCTACGCGATTGCTGCCTGGTGAGGATTGAGTACATCACAACAGTGCGCCATTTCTGATACCTGAAAGCGGCAAATCCACGTTTGTGTACACCTTTACTGACACTGTTTCCAAGCAGTCGAAGCCACCATAGGTGGTTCATTTTTCGTCATTAAAGTTATCATGTGTTCTCTGTCCTACATTCGCATATGCAATTGCCTTTCTTGGTACTTTCGCTGTGTACAGAAAAGGTGTAAGTGAAGGGAGCTTGGTCGGCGAGGCAGCTGGTATCGCAGTGAACCTTTGAAATACCCCCGTTTCCCATACCTAATTGTAGCGAATTCTTTGTAACCAGGGTCTACTTTGCAGAAATTATCCTTAGTACCTGCAGGTAATCTTTTTCATTCCGTCATGGGCATATATAGAGGGAAGTAAAAAGTATTAGTGTAACTTCCACCAGAGTGATCGGAGGGGCGATCGATTTTGACAATGCATCAGTGGGGCTTTTCGTCCCGATTCTGTCATGGTGTGATTGAATATGTTCACCCTGTCGTGACTCAATATCCAATCACACAACGGAAAGGCGTGGACTATATCTTTCTGAAAAGTGATGTTGTTTTTTGTGGTGCACATTTGGGCTGGAATACTGACGACAACAACAGCGTTCGTATTTGATTGAGAAATTAGGGCTCTGTGTCTTCGAATAAATCAAAGAAAATTGTTAAACTCTCGCCCGTAAAATGTTTCACCATTATATTTTGTCCATCAACTCTAATTTTAACGCGTTAGCGCTAAAGCGCTCATTTTGCAAAAATCATGGCATCGGTCTCGGCTCCACCGTCGTTGGTTGTGAGCGAAAAATCATAACCCTAACTAGAAAAAAATGAGAAAGGCATAAATAACCAAAGAAAACTTGGGTTAGAGTAGGGATCAAACCCGCGTTGTTTGTGTGCGCAAGCGGATGTTCTATCACACGGCCAAGCGTCATCATACAGGCATATAGAGAATAACTTCCTTTGCTTTGAAATCCAGTGAAAATGACATGCTTTAGAAACACACACGTCCTGCGTACATCACAATGCAACGTGAAATATTGCAATAATAATGCATGGTACAGTATGGTGTACTGTTAAAGGGAACACTTGAATACACACCATCAATATTCCTGGCCCTCTAAGAGCAAGTGGAGCAAAAAGCAATCTTGATGCAAGTCAATAGTTGGTCAAGAAGAGTCGGAACTTTCAACCATCAGTAGTCTTATGCATATATAAGCCGCTATGATTCTGTAAGATAGTGAAATTTAAACATGCCACTCACGCAGGTGCTCCCTTTACAGTCGACTCATCTACATGTGCAAGCACCCATGGCAATCGGACGTTACAACATGTGATTATCCAAATGATTCGTGTTTTAAAGGCGATAACCCACTACTAAATTCGCACACGCTACGGCGCCTGTTCCTTAAATGTGATGTAAAGGGTGCATAGATGGTTCAAAAAAGTTTCATGCTTTAAGTGTTTGAAGTACGCACTAGGAACCGAAGATCGCTATCACGTTGGACTCCTAAAGGCGAAGCGTTAAGGTGCCCAAATTTTTAACGGCCATTATGACATTGCACCAATTGTATCAACTGAGCATGATCTAAGCGACCATTCACACGTCAGCAGCAGCGGCGTAGGTAGATTTTTAGGGGAGCGGGGGGCACCACTTTGATATGGGCCTTTTTCTATGAGTATGCCATAGAGAAAAAAATCACGAAGGGGGGGGGGGGGGCAGGGGCCTGGTTTAGTGCCGCGTCGCGACATGGCTACGTCATTGGTCAACCCGTTTAGCTCATATAAACTTCACTTTGTTTCGCTTTGATTTTATGGCATTTGGCTGCTAGATCTCTTGGACTCTTTCGAATCAAGTGCCCGGTGGCATGCATGATGCCAAGTACTGAAAAACGTATATAATAATTACAAAAAAAACTATAGGAATTGGAAGATGGAATCTTGCAATGCACAATCCGTAAATAGGGGTTGTGTCGAGACATGTCTTCCTCAAGGCTAAAACAGAACTGGTTTCTTTAGCGATAGCGTGTTTACGCTTCGCATCCTCTCCTCAATACGGAATTAACGAAATGAAGATTATGTGAAAGACATTGAGTTGACAGACCCTTTATGAAAAAACTGCCCTGATTTCATCATCGTCGATGAGTCACCGGAAATTGGCGGATGACAGTCAGAGACAGTTTTTCAACCACCTGTGACGAGGAGCTTTCTAGGCGTAGGAATACCACGATATACTAACAAGTGGTTCCACAGTACAACGAAATATCACTTAGGATGTTGATACACCCCCTTCTTCAGAGACCGGGAATCACCACTCGAAAGGAGTGCGCTTTCATCATTGACAACAACCTCGCAAAATATTCTTGCATTGATTACATGTATATACTTGCATATGTTACCGCAAGCTTAAAGATTGGTATACGGACAAAGACAGATGTCATGTATTCAAATGTTTCAACGTTATCATAAATACAGCTTTCATGGACATCGGCTTTTAGTTCGCCTGTCTTCCACCACGCGCCACGTGACCTTTACATTTTTGAATCTCGCACGTAGCGAAGAGTTGCGTCAAAACAAGAAAAAAAAAACAATTTAATGCAAGGCTTGGTCTGCCGCCTTTCGTCGTTGACAACGACAGAGATAAGACCGGCGAGATGTAACGTTGAAGAGGCTAGTCGTTTCCCTATTTAATGGTAACGAGTCATTCAACGCATTAGAAAAAAAATGACTGTCCGACTGCACCTGACATTAGGGAGTTTTAGAATAGGGAGTTTAGAATACCGTTTGCAAGCGCTGCGGGCGTAGCGGGCGCCATATGAGTTTTAGAATAGCGTTTGCGTTGCTGCGATATGCAACGCACGATCACAGCGACACCGTAGTCTCGCAACCAGCGCTTCAGGGCCAAATGCGGGCCGCCATCACCGCACGCAATTTCAGATTTTCTGCTTGCGGGCCACGAACGCGAACGCCGACTCACGTTATGACGCATGCGCAGTGGCAGCGACCACACCGCACTATTGCTATTTTCAAACTCCCTATTTTGAAAAGGCAGCCAAACATACTTTTTTTCTTGTGAAAGCTGGCGGCTTGTTCGACTCGTGACGTAGAATAGAAACCATGATTATGCTGGTGCGCCGACGGCGTCAAGAAAAATTAAAAACCACTGCGGCTCTCTGAAGCATTGTAACCATAGATAGGCTTTATGAATCATTGTTAATATAAAACCTAATTAGCCACGCATAAGTGAGCTAATGAGACCATACTGTATAAAGAATAGTTAGACCGATCTGAGATTGTGGTATGCCAATAGTAATGCTGAGAAAATTGAGGTAAGACGTGTTGAGCTTAGTCTAACACTAATTAGGAGTCAGCCTTACTAACACTAACTTGGTTAACTAACTAATTGCTTAGGTTAACCTTAGATGCATCATAATCATGACCAAGCCTAAGTGAAGATTAGACCAAATGCTTATTTACGAAAAAAAGGGTACTTGGTGCTGCGATTGCGAAGAGATTCCCAATGGAACCAGATCGATGCTTAGCCAATCCTCATGAATCGCAATGTGGTCGCGTGAAAATATTGTGCATGAGAGTGTGAGTGAACTTGTGCCAGTTCAAGCCTGCACACAAGCCAACGCCGACTACCTACGCCGCAGCTTTAGACGACTCGGTGAAATCTGAAGAAATTTTTAACCATGTCGAAAGGCTCGGCCGATGACAGATCTTGAAGTGGTTGGCATACATTTATTGACTGAACAGATCAGTGGTAGCATTTTCGCTATTTCAAAATCTAGGTTACGTTTGACTTGTAGCTTAGGCAAACTTTTGATTCCCGTGGTTTTCAAGATTTTTCTACTACATTGCCTTTCCTCACTGCACAGTAAGCGGTTATGCTTTTTGTATTAGTGCTTGGTGGTTTGGCGTCCAAAAAAGCTACATGGATGAGAGAGATACAGTAGTGGAGTGCTCGATAGTTTGATTAAGTGTGGTTAACGCGCTTCTAAATCCGAGCCCAAGTGATTCTAGCAGATTGCGCCAGTCGAAATGTGCGCACCACGTCTGCGAATCGGACCCGCGAACTAACATGGTGTTACTTTAACATGTGGTTCAATGTGAAAAGTACGGCTGCGGCGGTCGCATTTCAATGAAGGCGAAAATGCTTGAGGTGCGCGTTAAAGAACCTCATGTGTTCTAAATAATCAAAGCACTCCACTACAGTGTTTCGCTTCATCATATGGTTGTTTTGCGACGTTGCACTGTTATTATTATTATTATTATTATTATTATTATTATTATTATTATTATTATTATTATTATTATTATATGCCCCTCTCATTTCAGAAGACGTCAATATACAAACTCAGTTTGGCGCACTATGTGAGGTGCTCAACGACGGAAGGAGGTGTATTTCTTTCGGATGTCGTCAAGTAATTCAAATGAAATGCAAGGTCTTTCACCGGGCTAGCACATCTTAACATCATGAAATGAATGGTTTCACAGAAATGTTCATTCGAACATCAGGTGATTTGCTGCAATGTACGTAACTTCCAATTACTAAGACTGGGACCATGTCATTTCATTGGTGACGTATAAGCCCAAAGCGCCACTACGCAGACCAGGACTTAACTCTCCGCTGTCTTCTGCATATAAGGACTACAGGCCTCTAGTACGTAACGCTTAATACACCTTTTCCACGCTTATGTGAGGGAGTCGACGCCCATTTCCCAAGCTGCTAAGCTTTCAAGAAAGTCGGCAGACAGCGCGTTATCACATCACAGCGGCTAGCAGCTTCAAACGCACCATCTAGATGTGTCGAAGCTTTTTAGCACTGTTTGGCCTTGACGGAGTTTTAAGACGTTTCCATGTTTTCATTTGGGAATTGATTTTCTTTGCTGTTGTCCACTTGCTATAGATGTACTTTGGCCCACGGAATAGCCAGGCTGGTTCTTGGCAGCGTTTTTTTTTTTGCTGTCCTCTATCAGTATATTGTACATGGTGCAAATAAAATGCCATTTGATTTGATTTAAATTGAGTTTTATGGCTCCTTGAGCTATAAGTTCGGTCGTCAAGCCACTTGAGCTTTCTTATGATGTATTATTGAACAATGTCGAGGTATAAGGTTACCCATATGTAACTGCTGAACTCTTACTCTCACTGTATATACTGTGGTGTTCTGTCGGCAATTCCCCAGGACGGCTCTATTTTTGAAGAGACGTAAGTAGGAAGATTGCTCTGCCTCCGCTATTTTGTTCACTCAACGGGAACCCGCTAGACGTTATTTTACGATGCATGCGCAGTGGCGAGCAGAGTTAACTCAAAGTTTTGCGCACGTTATCTTAAAGCTGCTTATTGTAACGACCAAAGGCACCACTGCTTTCCGAAACAGAGAAAATTGCTCATGTAGCAAAAAAAAAGTCCAGTTGGTAACACAAGCTTTGTATTGGTTCTGTCGTTGCTCGTCAGGCTGTAAATGTATAGTGCGTATTTATTGCGCTGCATTAAACTACAAATAGCTTCTCTGATGGTTTCCTTTATTTCTAGACAAATTGCCTTTATGGTGCCGCAGTTAACTGAAATATACCCCTGATTTCCCTTTTGTTGTTAAAAGAATGAGTTCAATAATAAGGAATAATGAAACATCAAAAGATTACTTGATCCATTTCCAGAAGAGAAACCAGCACTACAGCAAAGATTCTGGGTGCACCGCTTTAGTAAAAGAACGAGCAACCAAAGCATCAGCAATTATTAAATATTAAGGACGAATATCACATAGACGAAAAAAGAATAGAGATAGGATGCAGAGTCAGCTTGCAACTGACTTTATTGAGAAAAAGCCCCTTTTTACACGCGTAGAAATATTTGCGCAGTTACAGTTGTGCAGGACATGACGCACTAAAAAGAATCATTGCTGGAAATTTACGTGCCAAAACTACGGCACGTTAATGAGGTGTGCCATAGAGAAGGACTGTACTGAAAAAACTATACCCTACAGGCTACGGCACGCACGTGCCGAAACCTGTGGGGCACAGTTTTTCTCTCTGTTGCGGCACAGGATGGTGCCTGAACTTTTGATCGTCTCGGGGTATTTCACGCAAATTTACACCTACGTACACGTATTGGCGTAACTAGATAGGCCGGTGCCCATGGCAAATATATTACCGCGTCACTCATGATTGTAATGACAGTGATTCTTTTTCTTGTCGTTATTATTGTTTTGTGCGAAAAAAACTGGCTGTTTTGGTCTAGCGAATGAGCGATGTCTTGATTGATTGATTGATTGATTGATGGTTCACTACAAGGAATTAAAGCCGCCTTTTTTGTCCACGCATCGTACGACACACCAAAAGTCTACAAAGTTAGAAAAGTGTGACAAAAGAAATGGACGTATAATCAGCCACTTGTCATCTCAGTTTACACGAAACGTGCCAAATTTCGAAATTACACGCATTCGCATGAAAAAGAACAATGAAGCATGAAGAAATGATGTCAGAAATTAAGGGCAAAATACGAGCGACAGAATTTCAAATTACCATGCTGAAAAAAACAATTAAGCAACCAAGAAAGAATCATTGGGACAATAACAAAAGAATTTAAGCAGCTGCATGACAAGAGCCGCGGTTGACTCTGAAAATAGAAGCCGGATAAACAACCTGGTCTTTTATGGGGTCAGTGATTCAAACGCGGCAACAGTCTGAACTATTCCTCAAAAGCATTTGCAAAAAAACTTGAGTTAAGAATTGCAGTCAGCGGAAACAGTACATTGTATAGGTCGCTATAATGCATCAAGAAACAGGCTTAGAATCGACAAGTTTTCTTCCTACAAAGAGAGGTCACGTGTTCTTTTCGAAGCCAAGAAATTCAAGGGAACGGCGTAGAATGTTGAGGAAGGTTATGCACCTGAGACAAGATATATTCGAAAAAAACTTTGGAAATACTACAAAACCAACAACATAAATGAAACACATCGCGCTAGGTTGAACATTGATAAGTTATTTGTGGATGGTAAACATATAGGTGGGACAAAAAAAGGAAGAAGTCGTTGAAATTGTAAAAAAAGAAAAGGTGCCCCTGGACAAGAAAAAGGGGGCGTCAAATTCAACATCTGATTACGCTGGCAGTGAACTGCAGAAGCGTTGGGAATAAAGTTGATGAACTCGCGGATTTTATCGATTCTGTGAAAGCTGATACAAGTTTCGAAACTGAAGGCTGGACCCTTCAATTAGAAATAGCGGAGTGTTTCCGAGTGACTTTGCTGCTCATCGAAAACACAGATCCTGCGTAGGCGGGGAGAGGGGGGTTTCTTTTAGTTTCTCGCTCTTTAAACTCATCTGAATTAGGTTTACGTCATGAAGAAGTAGAATCAGTATGGTTTCTATGCGAGGTAATTTCTCGTTCGTAGCAGGTACTTTCTATCGGTCTCTAAACTCGTTCGTAATCGCGTAAAATTTTTGCGTGGAATAATTTTGGAAGCTTCTTGTAACACGTTCCTTTTGGCGGAAGACTTTCACTTGCCTGACTTGTCTTGGCGTGACGAAACTTGTGAGATGACAACGGGGGGGTGGGGGGGGGGAATCTTAAACCTAGAGATAAAGCATTTATAGATTCGTATGGGTTAATCGAATGTGTTGCTGCTCCAACACGAGACAAATATACTTTGGACCAGGTTCTTTGCAACTCGCTAAGTACGGCTAATTCAGTAAATGTCATACCAAGAATAAGTGACCACCACGCTGTCGTCGCCATTGCCTAAACGAAAAATAGAAAATCAATGAAAGAGAAGACAAGAACGGTGTACCTATATGACAGGGGAGATTATGCTAGCATATTGAGAAAGCTTCTTGATTACCTGCCGCTTTTTCAATGTGTCCCAAATGACTATGACGTACAAGAATTATAAGATAAGTTTAAACAAAAATCAAAGAGCTTACTGAAATCTACATTCCCATTATCAAAAGCGGTAGACTTAAAAAGCGACACCTGACCATATATTACTGTGCGTATCTTCAGAATAGTAAAAAAAAGAAGGAGCATATATTTAAAATATAAAACGACTAAATGCGTTTCCCACTTAACGCTCTAATGATGCGAGTCGAGAGTTCAAGCTTAATGTAAAAGAGGCTAACTGATATGTTGGGTTCAATATCCCAAAACCACCTTAATATTATGAGAGGCACCGTAGTAGAGGTCTTCGATAATTTCGACCACCTGGTGTTTTTTAACCTGCACAGAAATCTGAGCACATGGGCCTACACCATTTTCGCCTCCATCGGAAATGCAGCTGCCACAGCCGGGATTCGATTCCGCGAACTACGGGTCAGCAGCCGAGTAGCTTAGCCACTAGACCACTGCGGCAGTGCATAAAGGAGGCTAAGCGGCCATAGTTCGAAAAACGCGGAAACAAAATTAAAAAAAAAATTCAAAGGCGTTCTGGCAATATATGAAAGAATATGGAGCGTACACCTCGGGAATTACCAATACTGTCTGGAATATAGGAGTTCTTAGACGACACTGAGAAAGCTACCTGTCCAAACAACTATTACTTTCCCGTATACTTGCCGAAATATAGTTGGGCTTCGAAATGCACAAGTTGCGTGTCGAAAATGCAATCTGTAGAGTTAAGTGTCAGTGGAATGAGGGCAAACTCAACAAACACACAGATAATAAGGAAATCGGACCGGATGGTATGTCACCTCGAGTGTTGAAGCAATGTGCTGAGTGCAATGTGCAATGTGCAATGTGCAATGTGCAATGTTCTCTGGCGCCATCTGGTGGCGTAGCCATTAAAGTCAATCAAATATTGCATGTTCACACTTACCACTTCAGATGTCCCTTGAGGCAGTGCTCGTTCGAGCCGTCCTCTTCAATAAACTTGTCACCATTTGCTCTCTATACATACCTACGCATCACCAGCTCCAAAAACAAAAATTCCAGGTCCTAATAGATGACCTTCCAAAACCCTATCTAGTCCTTGGAGACTTTAATGCTCATAGTAGCTTATGGGACAATTCTTGCTGTGGTGCCCAAGGAAATCTGATCGAGCAGTTTTTTTCTCGTGCGGCGCTTGCCTCTCGAATGAGAAACAGCCTACACATTACAGCCTGGCCAAGAACACCTACTTGTCCCAAGACCTCAGCATTGCATACCCATTGCTTCTACCTCTACTCAAATGGACAGTCATTAATAATCCTTACGGAAGCGACCACGTTCCAATAATTCTGAGCCAGCAATAATTAATGCAGGTCCTATACAGGCTCCCAGATGGCAAGCGTGACTAAGAAAAGCGTAAAAAATCTACCCGCCTAAGTTGGTCTAATATACGTATGCACCGTATTTACTCGCGTAATCTTCGCACTCGCACGATTCTCGCACTCCCCACGTAGCCCAACAAAAATACGATTTCTTTTTTTTCCTCGAGTAATTATCACACCCCGAAAACTGCCGCATTAATGTCGTCTGCTCATTCCAGCGACTAATGATGATAGCACGTGCCATCCGGTGCCATCTCTTAAGCATTAAGCGTACTATTATTGCACAGAGATTCAATACAATCCAAGCCAAGCCGAAGTGGCAAGTGCGTGTTGCGGCGTGTTTTGTATGTTGTGTTGGTAATCTTGTCACATTATGGGACGATACTGAAGCTACACGGCTGTTTTCAAGTTTAAAGTGATAGATCATGCCCTAAACAACGGCAACAGGGCCGTCGGTAGGCCTTTCGGAGTCTACGAGTTTTGTATTCGCTACTGGTGAGGGCAGCTGAAAGCCACCAAGATGCGTTGGGCTTGACGTGTGCCTAAAACTGCGATTGATGGTAAACTTCATTTTTCCAGAAGGAAACTGCGGGCACTTTTGTTAAATAGCCATCAGCCCAATACTGTCGTCCTACACTTAATTAGTACTTCTCAAAGCTTGCTGTTAGTTGCTAGTCTAAGAAACCTGATTTGTGGCCACATTGTTTTTGTTTTTTTTCGCTCTGTGCGTTTTCTTGGAAAGTTTTTCCCGCATAATTCTCGCACCCCCCAACTTTGCATCCGTTTTTCCGCCAAAAAAGTGCGAGGATAATGTGAGTAAATACGGTAGCTTAAGAATAGTTGCAGCTGTTTTGACTAGTTTACAGCATTTCTTTTGGACACTGCAATGAAGTGTATCCCACAAACTGAACTGTGGGCCAAACAAAGCGTCCCTTGGTGAAATAGGGAGTGTTGAAATGCACATAACCAGCAAACTAAAGCATGGAGGTTGCTTCGGGACTCACCAACAGCGGAGAAGATTGACAGCTTTAAGAACATGAAGTCCCATGGCAGAATAATGTGCATACTGGCTAGAAGGGAGAGCTGGCAGAAGTTTTTATCCAGCGTCAGTTCATAAACAAGAGGCAGGAGTCTGGAACATAGTTTGTAGGGTAGCAGCACAACATGCATGTTTAATCCCTCTCGTAAACACACAAGGAGAAAGCTTGGTGTATCAGGTGAATTTTTCGGGGCGCACTTCGAACGGGTCTCCAGCTCTTCACACTATACTGATCTATTCCAACGACACAAATCAAGAATAAAAGAAAAAAATTAAAAGGGCGCAAATTCACAATACACGAACTGTACAATGAACGTTTCGTCTTAGCTGAGCTACAAGCATCGCTAAACTGCTGCAATAATTTCGCCCCAGGCTCTGATAGTGTACTACACATGATATGCTAAAACACCTTCTCTCTAAATCACAAAAATCCCTCCTTTCCCTGTATAATGCACTGGGCTTTCCGACGAGTTCCTCCTGCCGGGAAAGAATTCATTGTTACTCCGATTGTAAAACAAGGCAAGGATCCATCTTTCGTTACCAGTTACAGGCCAATCGCACTATCAAGCTGCCTGTGTGAACATTGTGGAGAGATGGCAAACCGCCAACTAATACACTTCCTTGAAACAAACAATCTACTGGACCCATACCAGCGCGGCTTTCGAGAGGCTGATTCCACCACTGGTCACCTTGTACGTATCAAGGCACGGATTCATAATGCTTTCGTTCATAACCAATTTTTTTTCTTTCTGTGTTTCTTGATATAGAGAAGGCCTATAGCACAACATGGCACTTTGAAATTCTTCAAGACCTCTCACATTTAGGCATACGGGGAAGGATGTTGACAATAATCGAAAGTTACCTGTCCAATCAGACATTCCCGGTTTGAGTTGGCACAGTTCTGTATCAAATATTCGTGCAAGAAACAGGAGTGTCACTAGGTGCTGTATTGAAATGTACACTTTTTATTATTAAAATGAATTCGTCGCGCCTGTCTATCCCCTTCAGTATGTTTTATTGCATGTGTGTCAATAATACCCAGGTCGATTTTAAGTCCTGCAACCTTTCAGTGTGTGAACAGCAGGTTCAGTTCGGTTGGAACAAGGTTTATAAGTGGGTTGACAAAAAGGGGTGTAAACTGAACCTACAAAAGAGCACTTATGTGTTATTCTTCTGAAAGAGAGGCCTTCATCCCCACTCGGACATTGACCTGCATGGTCAACGTTCTTCTGAAAAACTGAGCATACGTTCCGGGGCCTAATATTAGACACCAAACTAATCTTCATGCTGCATATCAAGTATATGAAAAACAAGTGCTTAGAAACAATGAATACAGTCGAGCCCGCTTATAACGCCCCTGAGCGTGACGCAACATCCCTTCGCTGTATCCCGAAGTTCGTAGTAAATGAAACACAGCTTGTAAAAAAATTTGCGCGTGAAAACACAAACTTTTTATGCCCCCCAAAAGTTCGTGATTCACGTGTTTCGAATAGCAGAAGCGATAAGGGCGGTCTCGAGCTCAATTAAAACGGCAGGGCGCTCGTTCGCCTAGGCCCGTGGCATAAGCTGCTTGAGGCACTGACTCCTATGTTTCAACGTTCCCGCAATCCGATTCCTCCAAATCGCTCTTGCCACGTACTTCATTCACAATGCCCTAATCTGTGCACGGTTCCGCAGTGTCGGCATCATCATTGGCCGTAATTAAACCATCCCAACAGATGTCCCACCCGCTCTCCCAGGTCGGAATCGACGACGCGCTGCCACAAATCGCCGCCGCAGTGGTCCTGTTCGGAAGCTTCAGGCTCGGCATCAGGCCCGACGTCGACGAAGTCGGCCTCGCGAAAACAGTTTCGCGCGCATGTAGCCGTCACCGCCACCCACGAAATATTCACCATCTCCACAGCTGCATACCGGGATGCCCGAAGCGGCAAGTTGGCTGCCAGGTGGTCAACTGCTATAAGCAAGCGCTCCGTAACGCGGCTTCGAACGCGCGGATTGCGCTCTAGCCAAGCGGTCACACTTTCGACGCTTTGTTGAGCGGCAAGAAAAAGCGTGCTAGTCCTCCCGTCGGCCATCATGACCATACACGCAAACCAAGACCGAGCAAGACGAGCACACGCGACACACATGCCAGAACGCATGGAACAGCTCTGGGCCCGTTTGCAGTCAGAAAACGAAACTAATTCGAGCCAGCGTGGCGGGTGTCGCGGAGTGGCGGAGACGGGCGAAGGGGTTGTGATCAAGACAGGAGAGCAGACTTGCGAGAGAAGGGCAAGGACTTGCGCTAAAGAGAGGGGAGGATGCGGCGGGAGGGCGACCTTGAAAACCAAAACACACAGAAGGAGGCAGATTGGGTAGCTTGCTTGAAAGCTCCGCGAAACTCGCACATAGAAAAACTTGGAAAGAGTGCATGGCCGCCTGAATCGGTATCGGTTCGTGCGGCGGTGTTCGAAGAATCGGCGGCCGTGGTAAAAATTGTTTTGTTGCGCCGGCGGGTTTGCGTGGCCTCATGAACTTCGATGTTTCGTGATTCATTCCGCGCAAATTAACAGCCGTTTTCACGCTTCCGCACACGCGCAGAAGGCATGCTGAGCAGAGTGCGAAGTGAGCGAAAATAAGTTCTAAACACAAAACGAATCGCAAATTATCAGAGTCGGTGTGTTAGCGTACGCACGTGCACTAGACGCAGGCTATTGGATATAGTCGGTGGCCGACGATGTTGGCAAATGGTCTGGTCACTCCAGGCTGGCGACGTCGACAGTACTAGCGAGCAAAAATAGGGTAGATGGCCGGCTGGTCTACGAAAGATCGGTGGCAGTGTGAAAACACGGGCCTCATCTGGGGATGCGGAATGCTCAGAGTAGCGGGGGGACAAAGGACGGAGGGGTGCATAACAAAAGCGGTCGGGGAGAACGGCAACTAGAGGGGCGCGATAGCAGGGTCGGCGTTTAACAATAAGAATTTATGGCCACCTCGCCGATGCCTGATCAATGGTCAAAATTGGTTTCCCGGGAAGTCGGCAGACCGCTGACTCCGTTCGCTGTAACCGATCTGCGGCGCTCGGAGACGTTAGTTGTAAGTGCCATTTTGTGTTATTGAACCAATGTATATTTTCACGGTCACGAGGATATTGTTCGTTTTAAGCGAAAGTTCGTTTTAAGTGGGGCTGTTATATGTGGGCTCGACTGTATTTTGAAAGTATTGTCATGGGCTACGTGGGATAGTGACAAAAGTGTCTGATGTACCCATATGAATGCCTCATATGCATGCGCCTACATTACGGGGCGGTAATCTACCAGTCTGCGATCCCCATTGTCCTAAAAATGCATGACCGTGTTTATAATCTAGGCATTCATCTTTCTACAGGT
This sequence comes from Rhipicephalus annulatus, assembly GCA_013436015.1. NCBI lineage: Eukaryota > Metazoa > Arthropoda > Arachnida > Ixodida > Ixodidae > Rhipicephalus > Rhipicephalus annulatus. The sequence continues at coordinate 206,372 of WOVY01003521.1, read as the reverse complement.
GCTTTCACACTAGCCCTGTAGAAAGCCTGTATACATAGAATGGAACAGTTAATCTCTCCACCTACAGAGGTTTTACATGTCGTTTCTATATTATCTCAAAATGAACGCAGACCAGCAACACACTTCACATTTTACAATTAATGATATCTTCAGTTCAGCTTTGTTTGAAAAAGCGGCCTTTGTTGAGTCAGCCTTACTTCGTTTCAGGGTCCTATTTAAGGAAATCGGTGTGCCTCTTGAACCTTGTTTGATGGCTCCTGCCGTAAATCGGCCGCCATGGCTGTGACAGGCTACAGATTGCGATGTGTCTTTCTCATAGGTTACAAAGCATGCACCCATCATACATATCGGTACATACTTTCTCAAACTGCAACACAAATACACTTATCCTGAATTTTTTACAGATGCCTCCAAGTCTCACACTTCTGTGTTGTATGCAGCAGTCGGTCCATTCTTTTAGAGTGCTGGCGTTCCGCATCCTGATACAGGCATCTTCACCCCAGAAGTTTATGCAATACTTGCAGCCATTAAACACATTAGACAGTTAAAACTACAAAAGGCAGAAATTTACACGAAATCTCTAAGTGTGGTGAAAGCTCTGAAAAACACTTAAAAACACAAGAACCAGCTACTTTTTTTCCTTTTACTCAATTTTAAGCACACGCTACACATTCAAACAGCATGTTGTGTGCTGCGTGCCAGGGCATTGTGAGATCTTGGTAATGTGATGGTGGACCAGCTGACCACGTCCAACCACGAGAAAGCTACTGATATGTCCATGCTCGTCCTTGCATTTGACTTAAACCCTTTCCTTAAACAAAAGCTCAGGGCTTATTGGCAGAGCACATGAGACAGGCACACACAAAATATACTGGACATTGTCTAGCCACACTTGGTAATTTGCCATCAATATCGTAGTCATTACACACAGAAGTAACACTTAGAAGGCTAAGAACAAGACATACACACTGTGCACACTCATATCTTTTAGGCGGTGGCAATCCACCTTTCTGTGATAAATGTAGTAAATCACTAACTGCCATTCACATTCTCAGCCAATGCAGTGAATTGCGACTCTCTTAGAAAAAGCACGTTCCTTTAGCCTACTGAAAGCGAATTCTACTGCATCCTAGTGTGTTCATAGGAAGCAAACAAACGCCTCTCAACAGAGGTCGTTGCTGTGGTAGCAACTCTCAGAAGAACCTGCTTCCTAGACTTTGGCCTCAAAGGCTTTGGGGAGGCATCATGCTACTTTCTAACTGCTCACTTGTAGATGCCATAGTCACGTGTAATTCGTTCTTCACCCATAGATTACATTATGTATCGCTGTCATAATTTCACACTCAATACACATGTTTTACACTTGTACAGTAGACTCTCAATAATTCAAACTGATAATTCAAACTTTCGGTTAATTCAAATAAAATTCAATTTTTTGGTTGGCCCTCCATTCTTTCCATGTATTTAAACACCTCTTAATTCAAACTCCATAATTTGGTTAATTCATACTTTTTGCAGGTTCATACCAGAAAATATCTCCCTCTACTTTCCCACTACTGTTTAAAATTGTCATGCTTATATATAGTCCTAACAGTCTAAAAATGGAAAATAAGCACCTTAGGCCTTCAAGAAAAAAGGCTTTGCTAGTTAGCAAATGTTTGAAACAAAGCACACGCATGGTAGACCGTGTTGCTTCTCAACAGGTATAAAGAACTTTGTGCTGAAGGCACATTCGTATAGCATAGAAGCACTTGGCAATTCGCAATTTCTTTAAAAGGTCTGATCAGCAGTAAATAGCCAATGAACTTGTGGACCTTACACCTCAGCTTTCTTTTCATTGCGAGCAGTTAAGCTTTAAAAACACTTAAAAATGTTTAAATGTGATAAAATCAATGCCTAATCATAATGTCCGTTGTCACTTCACCCAGAGTCATCTGAGAACTTCTGATAAATCAAACTTCTTGATAATTCAAACAAAATCAAGAGCTCCCTTTGAATTTGATTAATGAGAGTCGACTGTGTATAGTGCGGGATTTGAGGTCTCTATACAGCCACAATACACCTTGTCATCGCAACCATTGGCCATGGCCTACATAGCATTAAAGACATAGTGCTTTTGGGCTACCCATGTCCCTTACGGCACTGAACTTCACTAATAATCATCACCATTACCCCGCCGTGGTGGTATAGTGGCTAAGGTACTCAGCTGCTGACCCGCAGGTCGCGGGATCAAATCCCGGCTGCGGCGGCTGCATTTCCGATGGAGGCGGAAATGCTATATGCCCGTGTGCTCAGATTTGGGTGCACGTTGGAGAACCCCGAGGTGGTCGAAATTTCCAGAGCCCTCCGCTACGGCGTCTCTCATATTCATATGGTGGCTTTGGGACGTGAAACCCCACATATCAATCGGACTGTTGCCTTGACCTTCAACTCCTTTGCACAGCCTTTTACTCTAAGCACTCTCTTGGCTTCACTAGAGAAAGTCGGAGCTGTGGTGGTAATAGATTTGAAAGGCTGTGGCTGAAAATATTTTGGTATAGCATGGAATGGTCTTGTGATATTGTAGAAGGGGTTAGCGGCAGCATGGAATTGTAGTGTGGTTTCATGGAAGGGGCGCGCGGCAGTGCGGACCTATCTTGTACTAAAGAATGGTTCTGTCGTAGCGTGGAAGGAGCTTGTGGCAGCATGGTATGATTGATCATTTGGTATCAAGAGTCATAAGGCAACGTGGCATGGTCGTGTAGTACAGCAGAAGGATCATGCGCCAGCGTGGCACTGCGGTGTGGTACTACGGAAGGGGCATGCAGAAGCACAGCGTCGTCGTGTGGTAGAATGGAAGGAGATCGTGGCAGCATGGAACGATTGTGTATTACTTTGGAAGGGGCTTGTGGTAGTGCGGAACATTCCTGTGCTACCGTAGAAGAGACTGGAAGTACCGTGTAAGGGGCTTGTGGCAGCAGACAGGTGTGACCCCTGCTTATTGGCTTTAGGTTGCTCAACATAGCTGCAGAAGCCAAGGACTTTTCTGAAAAAGCCATTTCTCAAAAAATATTCTGAAGGTCTTCAAGGCGGGCAGCAAAGACTTCATGGGAGCAGTCAGCAAGGTAATCTGCTATTGTCTTGCAAGGTAATCTGCTATAGTTGCAAGGTAATCTGCTATAGCAAGGTAATCTGCTATCGTTGGGTGGCGCAGCAGCCACCAAGCAGCCATGCCGGCTACTTGGTGGCTGCTGCGTCACCCTACTAGGCCATAGGCCTAGTGAGCATCCGCCGTGGCTCTCTTGATTGTCGCTAGATATCTGGTGCGCGAAAGGTCCCACCTGGTTGGTATGAACATCCGAGAACAGCCTTGAGCTTGACGAATCCGATGGCGTTGGTTGAAGAAATGGATTCTCGAATACAGATCAAGCTAGAGAAACACGCATCCGCTTTCGACACTGAGCTGCGCTTCCTTCCCATCATATCATGCAAACCGTGCAACACGGTTACCACTTTCTGTCCATAGGTGGCGCTGCATCGTCGTTGTGCATATTATCGTCATCGTGCACCCCAGCCATTTCCGGACACTGTGCACTTCGTAGCGCCGAAAGCATTACTCTAAAATTAATACTGCGTAAAGTTTGTACGGCTGGTCAGCCAAATCTCACAGTTCTTCCTCATAGCTGCTCTCAAAGTCCCAATTCTAAGAATCTGGTGTATAAGACTTTGCCGTGATTGTAGGCCGCCAGTCATATTTCTTTTTTTATTTTCATGTTCAAGAAGCGATTTGTAGTGCCGCAGGCATTCGGCACGATTCGCTCCATGAACTGAATTGTGGTCTTTTGTAGAACCTTACTCTGAGTTCCAGTTTTCCTCTGGCTCTGCAACCAATTTTCGTGCCCCTCTAGTGATGGGAACCTTAAAAGGAAGGTCTTAGCGGTCCATTTGCGACGTGCTTGGCCAACTCAATGACAGGGCCGGACGAGTCATGACTTGTCCTGAGTATGCCAGGGTGTTGTATGGTGCTTTGTCGTAGCCTGGGTATTTCACGAGTCATGGCTTGCTTCCACATTTTGAGATACGACTGCAAAGACGATCCCTCTTCACCGTGCAGTCTGGCACAATCAGGCGTCCGCACTAGGCCATCAGGTAGGGGGCATGTGTCCATAATCAGTACAATCCTAAAGAACATTCGGATGAGAGTTCTAGCAACTCTCGTCCGATTGCTGCGGTGGTACGATGTGCTGCTGTTCAAATGCAACGAAGGCATCTGGTACACCATGGCTGGCACCAGCACCATACTTAATCTATAATAATAAGAAGAGCATCCTGTGCTTGTTAGTTCTATACATAGCTTCCTTGATTAAAACTTTGGGATATTCCTCAAACATTCCTTACATTTGTCTTTTTTGCACGTATGTGATCTGTAGCTCCTCGTGTTCACGAGTGATGGTGTAACAGTAGCATTTTGTTTCTCGCGGAGGTCATGGATCACTTGCTTGAGGTTTTGTACGTCGTCTCCTCTCTTCGTGCTAATTTTTACATTCTGAATATCCTTCCAACCATTCCTTTTCCTGTAAAGCAATTGTGTCAAAAACGTTCAATGTTTGTCACAAACACAACGTTGTGAAAATGACTAACAGAGTGACAAAATTCATGAGGACGAAGCACACAATACATACAGAAGAAGAGCTTGTCCCGTGTGTATTTTCTCTTCCTCTCAGTGTACTTAAAGCTTCCTAATCAAGAAATATTTCCAATTAGGCCAAATAGCCGAGCTGACATGAAAATATTCAGTGTTACTTGCGTCTTCTTCGAGTTTCTATGCGGTGAGTGAGGGCGGTGCGTTCAACTAAAAAAACAGTTTTAAACTATGAGCCTTATGCTCGTTCAGCCGCCTGCACTTTGGATAGATGGCCAGCTTGTCACGAGTGGTTTCGTGATTGTGTTCGAGCAAGATGCAGGTGACTTTCAGCTCTTGGCTTTTTCGTCTTGCAGCAATCACAATTCTTGCCGCACAGTCTTTTTTTGTAGTCTTAAAAAAGGTGAAAAAGAATGCATGAGTTTGACAGAGAACACGCTCCCAAATATGTTATAATACACAATACAGCATGAAAGAACTGCCTTCGTTACTTTTGGTTTGGGCACACCTCCATGCCCCTTGTTTTCTGGATACCGCCCAGCTTGCATGCTAAGTTGCATTGGCGAAGTTCAAGTTTCTTTCCAGCTTGACAGTTCCGTCCGAATCCCAGGTGGGTGTTGACAACATCTACGGCAGTGACTCGGACTTGTTTGTTTGGGTAACCTGCATTCATATTTGTAGGACAAACAGGAAAAATACGGAGACGAGAAGTTTATGTGTCCTTCGGTGTCTGTCTATTTCTTTTTTGCCCTACAATTATGAATGCAACATCCATAAATTTAGATGTCTTTTTAACAAACAATGTGTTTGTCCGCAACTTCAACTTGTGGAAAGCACCGCTGTAGTCATCGTATAATGCAAACCATGCAGCTGAGTTACCATTTTCTGTCCATAGATGGGGCTGCTTTGTCGTAGTGCCAAGAGTTACTGTATTCGCAACTTAAATCAACATGAGAGGGCACTGCGGAGTTGCAGCGTGGTGGATTCACGGACGTCACCGACCCCGCTGTCGCTAACAATTGAACTTTCTACAGTGTGATTGTGGTACAAGCTGTTTTGTAAAAGCGGGGCTGGTTGTTGATGCAGAGCGTCTTATTTAAGTCCGCACCAGTGGTCCCACAAGCGCGAGCAGCGATATTGAAAATGTCGCGTTCTGTGTCTAATGTACATCGTGCACCGCGTCTTTGCGAAAGTTATTTCCATACTTCGGGTGCCGAAGCGTCATATCACTAGATACAATGGTCATTTAATAGATTGAAGTTAAAAAGTTAACACTAGTGCTTCATCTCGAAAACACGAATCTGCCTGGCCATTTGTTTTTCCTTAACAAGTGGCGCCATCCTACCGTGCTCCTACTATAAGCGACTAGCGCTTAGACTGTTTGGACCTCAGTAGTCAGCTTCCCTATATTGCCCCTAGGTGACGCATGAATTGCGAGAGTCGCGAATATGCGACCTTCAAGTAGCAGAGTTGCGCATAGGTCCACCATCTTGCCTGCCGAGACCTCCGTGGTATGCAGAAAAGCAAACCCTTTCAAGTGTACGAGCGGACGCAGCACAGGGGCTCCGTGCGTTTTCTCGCTAGGTGATAACCCGTCACTGGCACAATGACTTTTGCGTCGAAGAAAAACTAAGAAAAACTCGAATAAATATTGGCCTTAAGTACTCCTACTGCTATAGCCTGTTCGATGGCAGTCACCATTGCAAAAATTTTTGTTTTAATTAGCAAACACGAAAGCCTCGACTAGATTGGTAGAGAATCATGTACACAGTTCGCGACAAGCTAAGTTCTGCCAATCGGTCGTTTCACATAGTTTTTCGCACCTTTAAGCCATTAGGTGAGTAGCTCGATAAAGCAATCTCTAGAACTGTCCCTCCGTGTTCTACAATTAACGCAAGCAGACGACAATTTTCGGCCTACCTCTATGTAGCGTTGGCATCCTGTCATCGTGGCAACTGCGCAGCGCTGAGTCACGGCACTTTGCCATAGCCAAGGGGTAGCCCTTGGCTATGGCCAAGGGTTACCCTGCCAGACCCTGCCAGACACGCGCCTGCCAGACACTACTAACACTGACGCTCACTAAAAACGGACAACACAAGAGAAAAGCTCAACACCGACGAAGTACTTCCGCACTCCGAGGGATCGCCTTGTTACACTGCTCGAGTAACGGTGGTGGTGGCACCAGCGGCCCAGTGGTCGCCAGCACCAGAACAGCTGTACAGTTGGCAGTTTCACTAAAATGGACGGTTATTTTGTACGCGTGGGCGCTTGGCGAATGGGGGCACGAGCGACGAGTTCTTTGAGTGGCGAAGCGCTGCTACCTAAAAGTAGCATGTACAGTAACTCTAGTAGTGCGAATTTGTGTGTCAGCCATTTCCGGCAACAGCAGTGCAAAAAGGACTACTCTGAAGTAATACTGCATAGAGTTCGTACGAATAGGGATGACTCTGGGCTTGATGGGCTTGTTGGCTGTGAGGATGCTCCATTAGGATAGGACGAAAGCGATGTCTCGTTCGCACAGGCCACCGTTGTTAGGCCACGCATACTGCACTCGGCAGGCATGGTTGACGGCGGCGGGTACCTGCCAGGCACGTACATCACTGGGGGGCCGTTCGCACTCAGTGATTTTTAATAAAGCTTGCACACGGCAGGTTTCAGGCCACTGACCTTATGAAAGGTGGGCGGTACAGCCGGCTTGTACGGGTTCCTCAGACGCCCTGGCTCCGCGACCTACTGCTCCTCGGGCTCACTAAGAAAAGGCTGTCCACCTCCTGGCACTGGCACCTGTGGAACTCCTGGCGCTGGCAAATCGTAGGGAGGGTCTTCCCTAGCCTCCATGCAAGGCAAGTTTGTTGTTCTGTGTGGACAATTTTCAAGGTGATGGCGAAATGCATCCCGTTCAGCAGGGGCGTCGTGGTCAAAATTTAAGGGACATGGCAACACTCTGCGTGGGCGATCTCCTCGTCGACACAGTGTGCGAATGGCCCTCGGTAATATTTCTGGCACCGTGGTCAGCCCATTCCCACTTTTCTTCCTCATAGCTGCTCTCAGTGTCCACGTTTTAAGAATCCGGTGTGTTGTACTTCGCCGTGGTTGTAGGCTGCCGGTGATAATCCTTTTTTCGCATGTTCAAGAAGCGTTTTTTAGTGCTGTCGGCATTTGGCAAGATTCAATCGATAGACTGAATGGTGGTCTTTTGTAGAACCTTACTCTAAGTTAGTTTCGCTCAGGCTCGGCAACCAATGGTCGTGACCCTCCAGTGATGGCAACCTCATAAGGAGGGTCTCAGCGGTCCCTTTGCGAGGTGCTTGGGAAGCTCACTGACAGGGCTGGACGAGTCATGACATGTCCGGAGTATGCCGGGGTCCTGTAAGGTGCTTTGTCGTAGCCTGGTTGTTTCACGAATCATGGCTTGCTTCCACGTTTTGTGATATGACTGGAAAGTCGATCCCTCTTCACTGTGCGGTCTGGCACAATCAGACATTCGCACTAGGCCATCAGGAAAGGTGTATGCTGCCATAATGAGTACAGTCCTGAAGAATAGTCGCACGAGAATTCTAGCAACTCACGTTCGATTGCTGCGGTGGGTACGACGTACTGCTATTCAGATGCAACGAAGGCATCTGGCACAACATGGCTTCCACCAGCACCATCCTTAACCTATATTATGAAGAAGGGCATCCTGTGCTTGTTAGTTAAATGCATGGCTTCCATGATCAAAGTTTTGGGATATTCCTCAAACATCCTTTACATTTGTCTGTTTTGCACGTATGTGATCTTATGTAGCCCTTCGTGTTCACGAGTAAGGGTGTAACGGTAGCATTTTCTTTCTCATGGAGGTGCTGGATCACTTGCATGAGGTTTTGTACGTCGTCATCTCTCTTCTTGCTACTTTTCACGTTCTGTATATCTTTCGCACTCAATACTTTTTTTGTAAAGCAATCGTGGCAAAAACCTGCAAGGTTTGTCATAAACACAACGATGGGAAAATGACTAAACAGCGTGACAAAATACACGAGGACAAAGCTGTTACAGCGGCGGCAGAGACGCTGCCGGAGACATGAACAAGTCGTTGTCACCAGGCAAAAGACAGCGTTTATTGACCGCTTGAAACTTATATCATGAAAGAGGGAAAAGGGTGTGGGAAGGGAACAAATAGAGAGAGAAAACGCATGCACCTGCTGTTCTGCCTCCACTTCGGCAACCGCTGGCGTTGCAACACTTTTTTTATTTAGTAACCATAACCTTCCACGGGATTTCTTCTTGTCGTGGACCGTCGTATTGGCTGTGATACTGCAGACGCGTTCTTGGTGTCCTCGGTCGTCAATTCTTAGACACCGACTGGAATTCGGCACCAGGGCAATTCGGCTATGTGCGAAATTACGAAACGGGCGGCAAATGGACGCTGGGGAGGGTCAAGGTGAGGGTCAAGGCTACGACTGTTGCTGAAGCGATTCCGAAGGGCAACCGCTTTTAGCAAAGCAACCCTTTATGTGTGTTTATGACAGCCAGCTTTCGCGAGTACTCGTCCAATGCAATCTGGTGGTAAGGGTCTCGCAGATCCAAGATACTGAATTTTTCTTTGCCTCGCAAATTTGCGAAGAAGTCATCATTGACTGGCAAAGGGTATCACTCCATTTCACAAAGAGGGTTTATTGTTACCTTAAAATCTCCACAAATGCGCACAGCACTGTTGCTCTTCAATACTGGTACTATTGGTATCTCCCAATCTGCAAATGGTAAAGGAGATATTATGGCAGCTTCTATTAGTCTATTTTTCTCAGCAGATACCTTATCTAGCAGCTCAAAAGGAACCTTTCCAGCCTTGCCAAATTTTGGAACTGCCGTGTCCTTGATGTAAAGTTTAGCCGGTGGGCTCTCTACTAACCTAAGACCTTCCGTGAATACGTCTGCACATTCGGCCATTACGGCACCAGTTCCTGTTGCCTTTTGTTGGCTTGCCACGCTAGGCCGCGTAGTGATGTGCATAAGCGGCGTTCCTTCTGCTGCAAGTTTCTCCAATAAGTCTCGTACCCACAGGCTGGGACCTTAACAATCTAACACGGTAAGGTTACAGTCAACCTCTGCCGACATATAATTCGCCTTCGTTGCCAATGTGCCTAACACAAGTAGTTTGCCCAGGTAACAAGACAACTTTAAATGGGTATTCTGCAGCTGGGGCCAACGATTGCGATGTGCCTCATACGTTCTTTTAGGAACAATGCAGACAGGAGAACCCGTGTGCAGGTCCATCTTTATGGTGACCCCATTCCATGTGATAAACTTCTTTTTGGGGGGAACCAGGGGCTGAGTACCTGTGACGGACCAGATTTCATTGCGCTAGAGTCACTGTCATCCCTTTGGTTTGTATTTTCTGCAGTTAGCATTAGCGTTTTTCCGGTGCCCCCTGTTCTTGTACACATGCGAGCCAGGTGCCCTTGCCTACCATAACTGTAGCATCGACGGCTCTTTTGAAAGCATGTAGCAGCTTTGTGACCGTACTTGACACAGAGTTTGCAATGCCGCGGCGCGTTTCTTTCCTCCTTCGTTAGGGTGTCAAACGTGCGCCCTTGGCTAACGTTCAGAACCGTCGAAATATCAGTGTGCTTATCTATCTGCTGCGACCCGTCTTCTGCGCTTTATGCAGCCAAAGAAAGCGCTTGTGCTTCTTCAAGAGTCAAGTTGCTTGTCGGTAGCAACTGTTTTCGCAAAGTTTTCGAGCGAACAACACATGCGGTTCTGTCTCTCAGCATTCGATCTAACATCAACAAAAACTTGCAGTTCTGGGCAATCTTTCTAATTTCAACAATCAACGCTTTCACTGACTCCCCTTCCTTTTACTTACGGTGAAAAAAAACTTGAAACTCTCCGAGATCTCATCAGGTGTGCGGCGTTTTTGAAGTTGTCGCGTTCTCTCTGTAATGCATATGGCGCACCGCATCTTTACGAAATTTCTTTACATACTTCGGGTGTAGCAGCATCATGTCACTGGATACCATCATCATCATCATCATCAGCCTGACTTTGTCCACTGCAGGACAAAGGCCTCTCCAATGTTCCTCCAGTTAACCCGGTCCTGTGCTTGCTGCTGCCAATTTATACCCGCAAACTTCTTAATCTCATCTGCCCACCTAACCTTCCGTCTTCCCCTAATCCGCTTCCCTTCTCTAGGAACCAGTTAGTTACCCTTAATGACCAGTGGTTATCCTGTCTACACGCTACATGCCCGGCCCATGTCCATTTTCTCTTCTTTATTTCAACTATGATATCCTTAACCCCCGTTTGTCCCCTAATCCACTCTGATCTATTCTTGTCTTTTAAGGTTACACCTACCATTCTTCTTTCCATTGCTCGCTGCGTCGTCCTCAATTTCAGCTGAACCCTCTTTGTAAGTCTCCAGGTTTCTTTTCCGTAGCTAAGTACTGGCAAGATACAGCTGTTATATGCTTTCCTCTTGAGGGATAGTGGCAATCTCCCTGTCATAATTTGAGAGTGCTTGCCGAATATGCTCCACCCCATTCTTATTCTTCTAGTTAATTCAATCTCGTGGTTCGGCTCTGCTGGTATTACCTGCCCTAAGTAGACATAGTCTTTTACAACTTCAAGTGCACTATTACCTATCTCGAAGTGCTGCTCCTTTCCGAGGTTGTACATTACTTTCCTTTTCTGCAGATTAATTTTAAGACCCACCTTTCTATTCTCCCTGTTCAACTCTGTAATCATCAGTTGCAATTCGACCCCTGAGTTACTCAGCAATGCAATGTCATCGGCGAAGCGCAGGTTACTAAGGTATTCTTCATTAACTCTTATCCCTAACTGCTCCCATTCTAGGCTTCTGAAAACCTCCTGTAAGCACGCGGTAAATAGCATTGAGTAGATTGTGTTCCCCTGCCATACACCCTTCTTGATTGGTATTCTGTTGCTTTTTTTGTGAAGCACTATGGTAGCAGTTGATCTCCTGTACATTTCTTCCAGAATGTTTATATATACTTCATCTACGCCCTGATTCCTCAGTGTCTGCATGACTGCTGATATTTCTACTGAATCAAACGCCTTCTCGTAATCTATGAAGGCTATGTATAGTGGTTGGTTATACTCTGAGCATTTCTCTATTACCTGATAGTATGAATGTGGTCAGTTGTTGAGTAGCCTGTTCGAAATCCTGCTTGTTCCTTTGGTTGATTGAATTCTAATGTTTTCTTCACTCTGTTAGCAATTACCTTAGTAAATAACTTGTATACTAAAGAGAGCAAGCTGATCGGTCTGTAATTCTTCAAGTCCTTGTCTTCTCCTTTCTTATGTTTTAAAATGATGTTAGCGTTCTTCCAAGACTCTGGTACTCTTCCCGTCAGGAGACACCTCGTAAACAGGGTGGCTAGTTTTTCTAACACAATCTGTCCTCCATCTTTCAGCAGATCTGATGTTACCTGATCCTCACCAGCAGATTTGCCTCTTTGCATGCTCTCCAAAGCTTTTCTGACTTCATCTATTATTACTGATGGGGTGTCATCTGAGTTACTGCTAGTTCTTATAGTATTAAGGTCGTGGTTGTCTCCGCTACTGTACAGATCCCTGTAAAACTCCTCCACTATTTCAACTATCCTATCCATATTGGTAGTTATTTTGCCTTCTTTGTCCCTTAGTGCATACATCCGACTTTTGCCTATCCCAAGTTTCCTCTTCACTGCTTTGACACTTCCTTCATTTTTCAGAGCGTGTTCAATTCTCTCCATGTTATACCTTCTTACATCGCATACCTTATGTATATTATTCAGCTTCGAAAGCTCTGCCAGTTCTATTTTGTCTGTTGTACTTGACACTTTCATGATTTGACGCTTCTTAATAAGGTTCTTCCTTTCCTGGGAAAGCTTGCCAGTGTCATGTTTAACTACCCTGCCTCCAACTTCCACTGCACACTCCGTAATAATACTCGTCAGATTATCATTCATTGCATCTATGCTAAGGTTGCTTTCCTCACTAAGAGCCGAGTACCTGTTCTGCAGCGGCACTCTGAATTCCTGTACTTTCCCTCTCAGTGTTAGCTCATTGATTGTCTTCTTGCGTATCAGTTTCTGTCATTTTTTCTTCAAGTCTAGGCGAATTCGAGACCGTACCATTCTATGGTCACTGCAACGCACCTTGCCAACCACTTCCACATCCTGCACGATTCCTGGGTGTACATTCATTATAAAGTCTATTTCATTCTTGTTTTTGCCATTAGGGCTCCTTCATGTCCAATTGCGGTTTTCTCATTTTCGGTAGAAGGTATTCAAAATCCGTAAATTATTGCGTTCTGCGAATTCTACTAGTAGCTCTCCCCTGGCGTTTCTAGTACCGATGCCATAATCTCCTACTGCCTGGTCTCCAGCCTGCTTCTTTCCTACCTTTGCATTAGAGTCGCCCATCACTATAGTATACCGTGTTTTAGATGCGGAAGCATCTTATACTCGCGCCTTGTAGTGCGCCGTCCACGCCGTCCGCACCGCTTCTCGAACATTCGACAGCTGACGCGCGCGCTTGCGCCGTCGCGCCGTCGCCCACCATCTGTGCCGCGCGCGCTTCTCCTTCGAGAACATTCGACAGCTGACAGCGCATGCGCCGTCGCGCCGTCGCCATCTGTGCCGCGCGCGCGCTTCTCCTTCGAGAACATTCGACAGCTGACAGCGCATGCGCCGTCGCGCTGTATATATACTCAAGGTCGGCGCTCGCTCGCTCAGTTGCCGCTCGTCCGTTGGTTTGTACGGCGCGTCGACGTCCAAGGTCGCGGTGAAATAAATTCCAACGAATCCACAAACACAATGATCGACGTCCTTTCGACCAGCGCCACCCTTTCGCATACGTGTGTACGTGTTCACTCATTTAACACCCCCTCCTACAACCACGTTAACCAATTTAGCCATCGACCCAAGTAAGTCGCAATTTAACACCCCATTTCACAACCACGTTAACCAATTTAGCCATCGACCCAAGTAAGTCGCACTTTAACACCCCGTTAACCAATTATATGCTCCGCATCCTCCTCAGTGTTCCCCCGAGGGAAGCTGCGGGCAATTTTTTTACCTTACTCATTGCCGATTCAACGTCTTCATAAAAGCTTTCAACTGAAGCGTCATCATGGCTGGATGTAGGCGCGTAATCTTGTACTACCTTCATTTTGCATCTTTTATTCAGTTTAATTACGATACCTACCACCCTTTTATTCATGCTATAGTATTCCTCTATGTTTCCAGCTATGTTTCTGTGAATTAGGAACCCCACTCCCAGTTCTCTTCTGTCTGCCAAGCCCCGATAGCAAAGGACGTGCCCATTCTGTAGCACCGTATAGGCCTCCTTTGTCCTCCTAACCTCACTGAGCCCTATTATATCCCATTTACCACCCTCTAGCTCCTCGAATAGTACAGCTAGATTTCCCTCACTAGATAAGGTTCTATCGTTAAATGTTGATAAGTTCAGGTTCCAATGGTGGCCTGTCCGGATTCAAAGATTCTTAGCACCCTCTGCTGCGTTGCAGATCTGACCGTCGCCGTGGTCAGTTGCTTCGCAGCTACTGGGGACTGAGGGCCGTGAGTTATTTGACGTATGCATGTGGGACGTAGTGGCCAGATACTGCACTAGGGTGGCCAATCCTTCTCTGGTGAGGGAGTGCGTTCCCGGCGGTGGTTACCGGTGAGGCCACGCCCCAGGCCTCTTAATGCAGTTCCATCAACACGCAGATTTTTTTTTAATCTGGTTGAGAACTGCGCGGCGCCGGTATTTGAACCACGGACCTCTTGCATTTTGAACATCAAAGGAAGAGCCAGGTGTCACATAATTGTGCAAAAGGAAGCATTCGTTTGCGCTAAAAATTTCCCGATAGCAATGCACCATCTAGCTGGATTTCAAGTTTTGTTAAAATGTACGATGACACAGACCATGGGCTTTTGTCATGTCATTCGCTACCAATTAAACAGCAGCTGCGTAATTTAGGGTACCTTGAAAATTCTCGCGGCCATATTTTAAGAAGGATGAAGGCAGAAACGCACCGTTCATGCCATACGTGATCCTTCATCACGCAGGTAGACTCGTCACAAATGCCTGAATACTCCGGAAATACTAATCATGAGCTAGATCGAGATATAACCGAGGCGGAAATACATGTGTTTTGAATAGTATTCGTACAACGGCTTCCCCAGAAGATGATCAAATTTCCAATAAAATATTGCGTAACCTAGACGATAAGTCTATTGCGGCAATTACTGACCTTATGAACAAACATTGGGCGTGTGGGACACTAACGCCAAGTTGGAAACATGCTCGAGTAATATTTATTCCCAAGCCGGGCAAGACATTGAGTAGCTGATTCCAAATATTCTTATGTATAGCCTGTACATCCATACATGCATGCACATTGTATGTCTGGTTCTAACATAAACTGCTATATTTGTTCACGTTTGTGAGTGTTTTTTTTTTGTTGTTGTTTTGGTTGTTAGCAATAAAGTTGTCACCACACTTGAAGTATATACACGTTACAGATATGTATGGTCTGCATTGTACATGCTAAAGTAATACTAGTATAAAGTGCAGTCATTCTGAATGGGTCTGAAGTGATTGTAAAAATAACGGTACATAAGAAATTGTCATTGTTGTGTGTCCATATATTGCAGCAAACAGTTGTACAGACATAAGTACTGTACAGTAACAAAAGAACAAATATATTAAAGTAGCAATAAAACACTTTTTTTAAAGTGGGACAACAATGATAGAATGAACATACTGCCTACTAAAGGAGTAGGATCCTGGAAGAATATAGTATGAGCACAATGTTTAATATTATCATTAGAATTTTAGGTAACTGTTCACTGAGTGGAGGCTACTTTTGCAGTTATGGTTTCCGAATACGTATCTTTTCTTTTCTTTTTTTTTCCTAAAACCTGATGAAGGTACAACAAAACTGTTGTGAATAACACTGTAGCTGTATCAGGGTTACCGAGACTGAACAATTACCACTTTCAGGATTCCTAGTAATATATTTAGCAGATTACAAACTGTGTTATGTGTGCATATGTTTAATATATTAGCCAGGAACACCTGCCCAATGGTTAGCATCCATATGCTGCTATTATGCAACATCAGCAGCAAACCAGGCAGCAGTTCCTGGTACGAAAAAAGTTTTAAAAAAAGCTCACACAAATGGTTCAGGACTAGCATAAGTTGAGCATTTGTATCACTTGCTTTCACAGTTGTTGCTTTAATAGACTGACCCTTCATTAAAAAACTACATTCATGGAATATTTGTATAATTTTGAAAGAATATCATTTCATAACAAAGCTAAGTGCAAATTTCAAAAAATTATTACGATTTCACTCTGTCAAAAAGTTCAAATGCAATTTTTTTCCTGTTCTGTAGTTTTTCAAGACATCCAACATTTTTATAGACCTGATACACGCTTATAAATATAAATACATTTGTCTGCTTCATACATAGACGCTAGTGCTGGTTATGTTAGCATTACCCATTGAACACATTCTGTACATATGCCATGTAGGCATTCTGCCCATTATGTAACAAATGTTCAAGCACTGACAATGCCCTTCCTTCCTTTGACGAAGGACGTATGATATGAAAGTAAGGATATTGCCAAGAAAGTTCAGTATTAGGTTATTTGCTCCTTTATTGCCAGGGTCCCATTGTGTCAGAAAGAGCCAAGAATGGACATCAAGTGCTTTGTGTGCATTCTCATAGAATGCACTATGAAACTGTCTTAGAGACATGTCAGTGAAACATAAATCTGAGTAATATTACCACACCTATTAGCTAGAACTGTTCAATTGCAGTAGTTTCATTTGATGTAAATGATGCGCTAGCCGCCCGTGTACTGGGCAGGCTAAAGAATGCCAGATGGTGGAAATTTCTGGATCCCTTGTACGGTGTACCTCGTAATCATTTCATGGTCTTTGCACATAAAAATATACATATTGTTTTTATTAGAAGTGTTCAATGTAGAATCATCTTTGTTCACAACAGGCCACTTGGCAAGTGCTGGTACCATTCCTTTGTTGAAGAGGTCTTTTGAGGGGATGCCAGAAGTACATTTCCTGGGTTGTCATATTCTGACATGATTAGTGAAACTTCAACGAAACATCTAAAGAACCTGTCGGCTGTTTGCACTGCCACTCTCCACCAGTGTAAGCATACGGAATGTCTCGATAATGCGCCTAGTCTACTGTTTATGTCTATGAAGGCCTAACCATGGTAGCACCACACATAGTGCAAACAAGGAAGAAGCAAGGAGTGAAACAAATGAGCGCGACTTGTCACTCGATGCTTTGACCTTGTTTATTTTGCGCAGAGTAGCTAAAAGGTCAATTCGTTCTAATTAGACCGGCTAGCAGTCTTGCTTCAGTTTTTACACATGTGCTCATTGGTATTGCTTTGTAATATCATAGATGGGCGTAAAGAGAAGACACAAACACTTTTTAAACAAAAAGTTAAGTCATAGAAAATTTTCTGATAGTCATACTCCTCAGGAGGAATTGAAGCAAGCTGTTATATAAGGTCACTTTGTGGGAAGAGGTTCCACATAGCATAGTACGCATTCATAATAACAGTGTACTTTATATATCTGTAATGCCTATGTATTGCGCGAGGCGAGGGAGTGTTCAAGTATGTTCAGCTATGGCTAGTCGACTCTCTTTGCAAGTGATATAGATGAAGTTTTGTGATAGTTTGTTAGATTTGACCACTTGGCTTGTTTGCGGATGGAGTATGAAGTTCTATGCGCAACAGTACTGGCAATTTCGATTGGGTTGGTTAATGTCCCTTCAACACACAAATCTGCACAGAGATCTGTGCAAGATGTCCTTAGCTACCTATTGGAATAAAACGATAATTTCCACAAAAATATTTTAACACTAATGTGTTACTTCATCTACAAATGTGTACATACAAGTTATGACATGTGCAAGTGGCGGCCGCAGAATCGAGCTGCTCATGATGCTAAAAATAAGGCAACTGTGAATTTGGATACATCCTGCATTAGAACATATGGCATTATTTGTTGATAGAAGAGGGAGTAATTTCTTGCCGACTAAGAATTTTAAATTCCAGGCTGCCTGCTGCGCTATTTGCTGAGAGATCAAGCAGAGTTGCAGCCTGGTGGTCGCTGGTTGAAGCGCGCCTAGTCTGGATTGTTCATGCGTCTGTTATTGCCACTTTAAGCTTGTGTGCGCATGTAGGGTCATTTGCCCTGCTCTGTTAGCACAAGTTTTAACTGCTGGAACTTTTGCCTACTACACAGACACTCAGGCTTTGCGCGGCATTTTGTAACCTCGTCAACATCTTCAAGTCTATGCCTATGACGAGATCGCTGTCGAGCCGCATCACGAAAATGTCAAAGACAGCAATCGCTAGCGCTTGCCAGATGCCAAGTTTCGGGCGCCCAGCTTTGCCTGGCAAGCCTGCGGATTCTCCCTCAGAAACTTGAGGATGTCCCCACAGTCCATCGCCTGCGGCAGCCATCGCTGGAGGAGTAGCTCCTCTAGGAACCAGATCTGCCAGTCGCGGTCACCACAATGTAGGCGTCATCAAAACCGTCCAGATGCTGGATTTGCACATCTTGTACGCCTGTACAGCGCATAAGGAGCTGTCGCACGGCATTGAGCTGGATACAATGGTCATTTAATCAGTTGAAGTTAAAATGTTAACACTAGTTCCTCACCTGGAAAGAAGAAATCTGCCTGGCTGTTCATTTTTTCTTAGAGTGGAGGTGGGTGATGTCTGCGCGGCGAGATACATGTGTGCCGCAATTGCTGCATTTTACCTTGCATTCCGACACGTGGTTTGGCGAGCGGCTAACTTGCAGACGAAGTTACAGCCGCCGTTGACAAAGAAAAGGAGGAGCTCCATCAGGTGGGACCGCTCAAATATTCGCAATTCGATGTCGCTGTCCTCGAAGTTGCCACATTGGTGGGAGAAACGACCCGAGCTAAGACCTTTGCACACAGAACCCAAGATGTGATGGCATGGCAGCCCCTCAGTTACCGGAGCCACGAAGCCGCAAGCGCTGCACACACGTCCTTGCGGGAGTGGTCAACAAAGGGAATGCACTTTCACTTGAAGAAGTCACCGAAGCCCGAGAGGACGTACTCCGTTTGCTGAAACATCTTCGTCGGCGAAAATAAGCCAACAAGCTGGAAGCAGTTCTGCTCACAAAGAGCCCAGTGCCAGGGTAGAGCTAACAAAGGGCGCTCACGAAACACATGGCAGCTAGAAACTTGTGCTTGTTAGTTCTATACGTGGCTTCCATGATCAGAACTTTGGGATATTCCTCAATCATCCTTTACCATTGTCTTTTTTGCATATATGTGATCTGTAGCTCTTCGTGATCACGAGTAATTGATTAAAGATCGCATTTGCTTTCTCGCGGAGGTCGTGGATTACTTGCATGAGGTTTTGTACGTCATCTCCTCTCTTCTTGCTACTTTTCATGTTCTGCATATCCTTCGCAATCATTACTTTTCCTGTAAAACAATTGTGGCAAAAACGTGCAAGGTTTGTCATAAACACAACTATGTGAAAATGACTAAGCAGCGTGACCATATACACAATACAAAGCAGAGAATACATACAGAACCGGTGGTTGTCTCGTGTGTGTTTTCTGCTTCTCTCGGTGTACTTGAAGCTTCTTAATCATTAAATATTTCCAAATAGGCCAAATAGCCATGCTGACGTGAAAATATACTGTTACTGGTGTCTTCTTCGAGTTTCTGTGCGGTGGGTGATGGCGGCGCGTTCAACTAGTGGAGCAGTTTTAAACCCTGAGCCTTATGCTCGTTCAGCCGCCGGTACTTTGGATAGATGGCCAGCATGTCAGGAGTGGTTTCGTGATTGTGTTCGAGCCAGACGCAGGTGACTTTCAGCTCTTGGCT
This sequence comes from Rhipicephalus annulatus, assembly GCA_013436015.1. Classification (NCBI taxonomy): domain Eukaryota; kingdom Metazoa; phylum Arthropoda; class Arachnida; order Ixodida; family Ixodidae; genus Rhipicephalus; species Rhipicephalus annulatus. Next base: position 186,844 of record WOVY01003521.1, on the reverse strand, counting down.
TACTCGTCTTGCAGCAATCACAATTCTCGCCGCACAGTCTTCTTTTGTAGTTTTAAAAAAAGAAGTGAAAAATAATGCATAAGTTTGACCAAGAACACGCTCTCAAATATGTTATAATACGCAATACAGCATGAAATAACTGCCTTCGATACTTCTGATTTGGGCACACCTCAGTGCCCCTTGTTTTCTGGATACCGCCCAGCTTGCATTCGTAAGTTGCATTGGCGAAGTTCACTTTTCTTTCCAGCTTGACAGCTCCGTCGGAATCCCAGGTGGGTGTTGACAACATCCACAGCAGTGACTCGGGCTTGTTTGTTTGGGTAGCCTACATTCATATTTGTAGCACAAACAGGAAAAATATGGAGAGGAGGAGTTCTGTGTCCTTCTGTGTCTGTCTTTTAGATGCGGAAGCATCTTATACTCGCGCCTTGTAGTGCGCCGTCCGCGCTGTCCGCACCGCTTCTCGAACATTCGACAGCCGACAGCGCATGCGCCGTCGCGCCGTCGCCATCTGTGCCGCGCGCGGGCTTCTCCTTCGAGAACATTCAACAGCTGACAGTGCATGCGCCGTCGCGCTGTATATATACTCAAGGTCGGCGCTCGCTCGCTCAGTTGCTGCTCGTCGGTTGGTTTGTACGGCGCGTCGACGTCCAAGGTCGCGGTGAAATGAATTCCAACGAATCCACAAACACAATGATCGACGTCCCTTCGACCAGCGCCGTCCTTTCGCATACGTGTGTACGTGTTCACTCATTTAACACCCCATTTCACAACCACGTTAACCAATTTAGCCATCGACCCAAGTAAGTCGCACTTTAACACCCCGTTAACCAATTATATGCTCCGCATCCTCCTCAGTGTTCCCCCGAGGGAAGCTGCGGGCAATTTTTTTCCTTTTAGCGCTACAAATATGACTGCAACATCCACAGATTTAGATGTATTTTTAACAAACAATGTGTTTGTCCACCACTTCAACTTGTGGAAAGCGCCGCAGTAGTCATCGTATGATGCCAACCATGCACCGGAGTTACCACTTTCTGTGCATAGATGGCAGTGCTTTGTCGTAGTGCATAGAGTTACTGTATTCGCAACTTAAATCGACATGAGAGGGCACTGCGGAGTTGTAGCATGGTGGAATTACGGAGGTCACCGCGTCCACTGTCGCTAACACAAATATTGAGCTTTCTACAGTGTGATTGCAGTTCAAGCTGCTTTGTAGAAGGGGAGCCAGTTGTTGATGGGGAGCATCTTATTTAAGTCCGCACCAGTGGTCCGGCAAGCGCGAGCAGCGTTTTTGAAGTTGTCGCATTCTGTGTCTAATGCACATGGCGCACCGCGTCTTTGCAAAAGTTGTTTACATACTTAGGGTGTCGCAGCTTCATGTCGTCACTGGATACAAAGCTCATTTAATGGGTTGAAGTTAAAAAGTTAACACTAGTGCTTCACCTGAAAAGAAGAAATCTGCCTGGCCATTTGTTTTTCCTTAACGAGCGGCACCATCCTTTCGTGCTCCTACCATAAACGACTGGCGCTTGGAGTGTTTGGACCTTAGTAGTCAGCTTCCCTATATTGCCGCAAGGTGACCCATGAATGGCAAGAGTCGAGAATATGCTACCTTCAAGTAGCAGAGTTGCGCATAGGTCCAACAGCTTCCCTGCCGAGAAGTGCATGTTCTGCAGAAAAGCAAACTCTTTCAAGTGTACGAGCGGACGCAGCACAGGGGCTTCGTGCGTTTTCTCGCTAGGTCATAACCCGTCGCTGGCACAAAGACTTTTGCGTCGAAGAAAAATGAAGGAAAACTCGAATAAATATTGGCCTTAAATATTTCTAATGCTACAGCCTGTTCGATGGCAGTCACCATTGCAAAAATTTTTGTTTTAATTAGCAAAGACGAAAGCCTTGACTAGATTGGTAGAGAATTGTGTACACAATTCACTACAACCTAAGTTATGGCAATCGGTCGTTTCACGTAGTTTTTCGCCCCTTAGAGCCATTAGGCGAGTGGCTCGATAAAGCAATCTCTAGAACTGCCCTTCCGTGTTTCGCGAATAACGCAAGCAGACGACAATTTTCGGCATACCGATATGTAGCGTAGGCATCCTGTCATCGTGGCAACTGCGCAGCCCTGAGTCACGGCACTTCGCCATAGCCAAGGGGTACCCCACCAGGCACGTGCCCCCCCCCCCCCCTGTAGTAATGTTTCCGGCTAGGCGCCTGACAGAGACTACTAACACTGACGTTCACTCAAAACGAACAACAAAAGAGAAAAGCACAACACCAGCGAAGTACTTCTGGGCTCTTCGGGACTGCCTTGCCAGACTGCTCGAGTAGCAGTGGTGGTAGCACCAGCGGCGCAGTGGTCGCCAGCACCAGGGCAGCTGTACAGTTGGCAGTTTCACTAAAATGGACGGTTATTTTGTACGTGAAGGGGCTTGGCGAATGGGGGCACGAGCGACGAGTTCTGTCAGTGGCGAAGCGCTGCTACCTAAAGGTAGCACGTACAGTAACTCTAGTAGTGCGAATTAGTGTGACAGCCATTTCCGGCAACAGTAGTGCAAAATGGACTACTCTGAAATAATACTGCATAAAGTTCGTACGAATAGGGATGACTCTGGGCTTGATGGGTTTGTTGGCTGTGAGAATGCTCCACCTGGATAGGACGGAAACGATGTTGCTCGTTCCCACAGGCCACTGTTGGCATGCCACGCATACTGCAGTCGGCAGTCATGTTTGACGGCGACGGCTACCTGCCAGGCACGTACACCACCGGGGGGCCGTTCGCACTCAGTGGTTCATAATAAAGCTTTCGCACGGCAAGTTTCAGGCCAATGACCTTACGAAAGGTGGGCGGCACAGCCGGTTGTACCGGTTCCGCAGACGCCCTGGCTCCGCGACCCACTGCTCCTCGGGCTCACTAAGAAAAGGCTGTCCACCGCCTGGCATTGGCACCTGTGGAACTCCTGGCGCTGGCAAATCGTAGGGAGGGTCTTCCCTAGCCTCCATGCAGGGCAAGTTTGTTGTTCTGTGTGGACAATTTTCAAGGTGATTGCGAAATACATCCCGTTCAGCAGGTGCGTCATGGTCAAAATTGAAGGGACATGGCAACACTCTGCGCGGACGATCTCCTTGTCGACACATTGTGCGAATGGCCCTCAGTAATCTTTCTGGCACCGTGGTCAGCCCATTCCCCCTTTTCTTCCTCATAGCTGCTCTCAGTGTCCACGTTTTAAGAATCTGGTGTGTTGTACTTCGCCATGGTTGTAGGCCACCAGTGATAATTCTTTTTTCGCATGTTCAAGAAGCGTTTTCTAGTGCTGCCGGCATTCGGCACGAATCAATCTATAGACTGAATGGTGGTCTTTTGTAGAACCTTACTCTAAGTTAGTTTTGCTCAGGCTCGGCAACCAATGGTCATGACCCTCCAGTGATGGCAACCTCATAAGGAGGGTCTCAGCGGTCCCTTTGCGACGTGCTTGGTAAACTCACTGACAGGGCCGGACGAGTCATGACATGTCCGGAGTATGCCGGGGTCCTGTAAGGTGCTTTGTCGTAGCCTGGTTGTTTCACGAATCATGGCTTGCTTCCACATTTTGTGATGTGACTGGAAAGTCGATCCCTCTTCACCGTGCGGTCTGGCACTATCAGGCATTCGCACTAGGCTATCAGGTAAGGGGTATGCTGCCATAATGAGTACAGTCCTGAAGAATAGTCGCACGAGAATTCTAGCAACTCACGTTCGATTGCTGCGGTGGGTACGATGTACTGCTATTCAGATGCAACGAAGGCATCTGGCACAACATGGCTTCCACCAGCACCATCCTTAACCTATAATATGAAGAAGGGCATCCTGTGCTTGTTAGTTCAATGCATGGCTTCCATGATCAAAGTTTTGGGATATTCCTCAAACATCCTTTACATTTGTCTGTTTTGCACGTATGTGATCTTATGTAGCCCTTCGTGTTCACGAGTAATGGTGTAACGGTAGCATTTTCTTTCTCATGGAGGTGCTGGATCACTTGCATGAGGTTTTGTACGTTGTCATCTCTCTTCTTGCTACTTTTCACGTTCTGTATATCTTTCGCACTCAATACTTTTCCTGTAAAGCAATCGTGGCAAAAACCTGCAAGGTTTGTCATAAACACAACGATGGGAAAATGACTAAACAGCGTGCCAAAATACACGAGGACAAAGCTGTTACAGCGGCGGCAGAGACGCTGGCGCAGACATCAACAAGTCGTTGTCACCAGGCAAAAGACAGCGTTTATTGACCGCTTGAAACTTATATCATGAAAGAGGGAAAAGGGTGTGGAAAGGGAACAAATAGAGAGAGAAAACGCATGCACCTGCTGTTCTGCCTCCACTTCGGCAACCGCTGGCGTTGCAACACTTTTTTTATTTAGTAACCATAACCTTCCACGGGATTTCTTCTTGTCGTGGACCGTCGTATTGGCTGGGATACTGCAGACGCGTTCTTGGTGTCCTCGGTCGTCAATTCTTAGACACCGACTGGAATTCGGCACCAGGGCAATTAGGCTATGTGCGAAATTACGAAACGGGCGGCAAATGGACGCTGGGGAGGGTCAAGGTGAGGGTCAAGGCTACGACTGTTGCTGAAGCAATTCCGAAGGGCAACCGCTTTTAGCAAAGCAACCCTTTATGTGTGTTTATGACAGCCAGCTTTCGCGAGTACTCGTCCAATGCAATCTGGTTGTAAGGGTCTCGCAGTTCCAAGATACTGAATTTTTCTTTGCCTCGTAAATTCGCGAAGATGTCATCATTGACTCGCAAAGGTTATCGCTTCATTTCACTCCCAGGGTTTAATGTTACCTTAAAATCTCCACAAATAGGCACAACGCTGTTGCTCTTCTAAACTGGTACTATTGGTGTTTCCCAATCTGCAAATGGTACCGGAGGTATTATGCCAGCTTCTACTAGTCTATTTATCTCAGCAGATACCTTATCTAGCAGCTCAAAAGGAACCTTTCCAGCCTTGCCAAATTTTGGAACTGCCGTGTCCTTGATGTAAAGTTTAGCTCGTGGGCTCTTGACTAACCTAAGACCTTCCTTGAATACGTCTGCACATTCGGCCATTACGGCAGCAGTTCCTGTTGCCTTCTGTTGGCTTGCCACGCTAGGCCGCGTAGTGATGTGCAGAACCGGCGTTACTTCTACTGCAAGTTTCTCCAATAAGTCTCGTCCACACAGGCTGGGACCTTCACAATCTAACACGGTAAGGTTACAGTCAACCTCTGCCGACAAACTCTCCTGCTCCTCCCATAAGTGAAATCTCGCCTGGAATGCGTTCCAAGAACCACCACCCAGCTGGACTCGTTCTTCTCCGGTCATGCAGGCGCAATATAAACAACCAACACAACCGCGCTCTCTCAAGACGAGTGGTGCAGACGAAGGGTAGAAAGAGTAGGGCAACCGTGCCTCCTCGCCCGCATCAGTGGAAGAAGCACCCCGGCTTCGGTGATCGTTCTGCGAAAAAGCCGGTTCGACGAGAAAGCACTGCGAGTGGCGGAATGCAACAAAGGAGGCGCAAGAATGTTCCACTGTCATAGGGGCACACTGAAACCAACGTCCGTTGCCAGCGAAATGTTTACACGAGGTGGAGATCACGCACAACTTCCTTCTACCCGAGAAGGTGTTGCAGCCTTGAGTTAAAAAAATGCCACCTCTAGTGCGTTGTTTAAATCTTGCCTTTTGTTTTGCCTTTGTTGCCAATGCGCCTAACACGTGTAGTTTGCCCAGGTAACAAGACAACTTTAAATGGGTATTCTGCAGCTGGGGCCAACGATTGCGATGTGCCTCATACGTTCCTTTAGGAACAATGCAGACAGGAGAACCTGTGTCCACGTCCATCTTTATGGTGACTTCATTCCATGTGATAAACTTCTTTTTGGGGGGAACCAGGGGCTGAGTACCTGTGACGGACCAGATTTCATTGCGCTAGAGTCACTGTCATCCCTTCGGTCTGTATTTTCTGCAGTTAGCGTTAGAGTTTTTCCAATGCCCCCTGTTCTTGTACACATGCGAGCCAGGTGCCCTTGCCTACCATAACTGTAGCATCGACGGCTCTTTTGAAAGCATGTAGCAGCTTTGTGACCGTACTTGACACAAAGTTTGCAATGCCGCGGCGCGTTTCTTTCCTCCTGCGTTAGGGTGTCAAACGTGCGCTCTTGGGTAACGTTCAGAACCGTCAAAATATCAGTGTGCTTATCTATCTGCTGCGACCCGTCTTCTGCACTTTATGCAGCCAAAGAAAGCGCTTGGGCTTCTTCAAGAGTCAAGTTGCTTGTCGGTAGCAACTGTTTTCGCAAAGTTTTCGAGCGAACATTACATACGGTTCTGTCTCTCAGCATTCGGTCTAACATGAAAACAAAACTTGCAGTTCTGGGCAATCTTTCTAATTTCAACAATGAACGCTTTCACTGACTCCCCTTCCTTTTACTTAGGTGAAAAAAAACTTGAAACTCTCCGAGATCTGATCAGGTGTGTGGCGTTTTTGAAGTTGTCGCGTTCTCTCTGTAATGCATATGGCGCACCGCATCTTTGCGAAATTTCTTTACATACTTCGGGTGTAGCAGCATCATGTCACTGGATACCATCATCATCATCATCATCATCATCATCATCATCATCATCATCATCACCAGCCTGACTACGTCCATTGCATGACAAAGGCCTCTCCCATGTTCCGCCAGTTAACCCGGTCCTGTGCTTGCTGCTGCCAATTTATACCCGCAAACTTCTTAATCTCATCTGCCCACCTAACCTTCTGTCTCCCCCTAACCCGCTTCCCTTCTCTGGGAATCCAGTTAGTTACCCTTAATGACCAGCGGTTATCCTGTCTACACGCTACATGCCCGGCCCATGTCCATTTCCTCTTCTTTATTTCAACTATGATATCCTTAACCCCCATTTGTCCCCTAATCCACTCTGCTCTCTTCTTGTATTTTAAGGTTACACCGATAATTTTTCTTTCCATTGCTCACTGCGTCGTCCTCAATTTAAGCTGAACCCTCTTTGTAAGTCTCTAGGTTTCTTCTCCGTAGCTAAGTACCGGCAAGATACAGCTGTTATATACCTTTCTCTTGCGGGATACTGGCAATCTACCTGTCATATTTTGAGAGTGCTTGCCGAATATGCTCCACCCCATTCTTATTCTTCTAGTTACTTCAATCTCGTGGTTCGGCTTTGCTGTTATTACCTGCCCTAAGTAGACATAGTCTTTTACAACTTCAAGTGCACTATTACCTATCCCGATGTGCTGCTCCTTTCCGAGGTTGTTGTACATTAGTTTTGTTTTCTGCAGATTAATTTTAAGACCCACCTTTCTGCTCACCCTGTTCAACTCTGTAATCATGAGTTGCAGTTCGTCCCCTGAGTTACTCAGCAATGCAATGCCATCGGCGAAGCGCAGATTACTAAGGTATTCTCCACTAACTCTTATCCCTAATTGCTCCCATTCTAGGCTTCTGAAAACCTCCTGTAAGCTCGCGGTAAATAGCATTGGGGAGATTGTGTCCCCCTGCCTTACACCCTTTTTGATTGGTATTCTGTTGCTTTTTTTATGAAGCACTATTTTAGCAGTTGATTCCCTGTAGATTTTTTCCAGAATGTTTATATATACTTCATCTACGCCCTGATTCCGCAGTGTCTGCATGACTGCTGATATTTCTACTGAATCAAACGCCTTCTCGTAATCTATGAAAGCTATGTATAGTGATGGGTTATACTCTGAGCATTTCTCTATTACCTGATTGATAGTATGAATGTGGTCAGTTGTTAAGTAGCCTGTTCGAAATCCTGCTTGTCCCTTTGGTTGATTGAATTTTAATGTTTTCTTTACTCTCTTAGCAATTACCTTTGTAAATAGCTTGTATACTAAAGAGAGCAAGCTGATCGGTCTGTAATTCTTCAAGACCTTGTCGTCTCCTTTCTTATGTATTGAGATGATGTTAGCGTTCTTCCAAGACTCTGGTACTCTTCCCGTCTGGAGACACCTCGTAAACAGGGTGGCTGGTTTTTCTAACACAATCTGTCCTCCATCTTTCAGCAGATCTGATGTTACCTGATCCTCACCAGCAGCTTTGCCTCTTTGCATGCTCTCCAAAGCTTTTCTGACTTCATCTATCATTACTGATGGGGTGTCATCTGGGTTACTGCTAGTTCTTATAGTATTAAGGTCGTGGTTGTTGTCTCCGCTACTGTACATGTCTCTGTGAAACTCCTCCGCTATTTCAACTATCCTATCCATATTGGTAGTTATTTTGCCTTCTTTGTCCCTCAGTGCATACATCCGACTTTTGCCTATCTCAAGTTTCCTCTTCACTGCTTTGACACTTCCTTCGTTTTTCAGAGCGTGTTCAATTCTCTGCATGTTATACCTTCTTACATCGCATACTTTATGTCTAATAATCAGCTTCGTAAGCTCTGCCAGTTCTATTTTGTCTGTTGTACCTGACACTTTCATGGTATGACGCTTCTTAATTAGGTTCTTCGTTTCCTGGGAAAGCTTGCCAGTGTCCTGTCTAACTACCCTGCCTCCAAGTTCCACTGCACACTCCTTAATATTACTCGTCAGATTTTCATTCATTGTATCTACGCTAAGGTTGGTTTCCTCACTAAGAGCTGAGTACCTGTTCTGCAGCGACACTCTGAATTCCTGTACTTTCCCTCTCAGTGTTAGCTCATTGATTGGCTTCTTGCGTATCAGTTTCTGTCGTTCTTTCTTCAAGTCTAGGCGAATTCGAGACCGTACCATTCTGTGGTCACTGCATCGCACCTTGCCAACCACTTCCACATCCTGCACGATTCCGGGGTGTACACTCGTTATAAAGTCTATTTCGTTCTTATTTTTGCCATTAAGGCTCCTCCATGTCCACTTGCGGTTTTCTCATTTTCGGTAGAAGGTATTCAAAATCTGTAAGTTATTGCGTTCTGCGAATTCTACTAGTGGCTCTCCCCTGGCGTTTCTAGTACCGATGCCATAATCTCCTACTGCCTGGTCTTCAGCCTGCTTCTTCCCTACCTTTTCATTAATGTCGCCCATCCCTATAGTATACTGTGTTTTTACCTCACTCATTGCCGATTCCACATCTTCATAAAAGCTTTCAACTGAAGCATCATCATGGCTGGATGTAGGCGCGTAAGCGTGTACTACCTTCCTTTTGTATCTTTTATTGAGTTTAATTACGTTACCTACCACCCTTTCATTATTGCTATAGTATTCCTCTATGTTGCCAGCTATGTTTCTGTCAATTAGGAACCCCACTCCCAGTTCTCTTCTGTCTGCCAAGCCCCGATAGCAAAGGACGTGCCCATTCTGTAGCACCGTATAGGCCTCCTTTGTCCTCCTAACCTCACTGAGCCCTATTATATCCCATTTAACACCCTTTAGCTCCTCGAATAGTACAGCTAGACTTCCTTCACTAGATAAGGTTCTAGCGTTAAACGTTGCCAAGTTCAGGTTCCAATGGCGGCCTGTCCGGATCCAAAGATTCTTAGCACCCTCTGCTGAGTTACAGATCTGACCGCCGTCGTGATCAGTTGCTTCGCAGCTGCTGGGGACTGAGGGCCGTGAGTTATTTGACGTATGCATGTGGGAGGTAGTGGCCAGATACTGTACCAGGGTGGCCAATCCTTCTCTGGTGAGGGAGTGCGTTCCCGGCGGTGGTCACCGCTGAGGCCGCGCCCCAGGCCTCTTAATGCAGTTCCATCAACACGCAGATTTTTTTTTAATCTGGTTGAGAACTGCGCGGCGCCGGTATTTGAACCACGGACCTCTTGCATTTTGAACATCAAAGGAAGAGCCAGGTGTCACATAATTGTGCAAAAGGAAGCATTAGTTTGCGCTAAAACTTTCCCGATAGCAATGCACCATCTAGCTGGATTTCAAGTTTTGTTAAAATGTACGATGACACAGACCATGGGCTTTTGTCATGTCATTCGCTACCAATTAAACAGCGGCTGCGTAATTTAGGGTACCTTGAAAATTCTCGCGGCCATATTTTAAGAAGGATGAAGGCAGAAACGCACCGTTCATGCCATACGTGATCCTTCATCACGCAGGTAGACTCGTCACAAATGCCTGAATACTCCGGAAATACTAATCATGAGCTAGATCGAGATATAACCGAGGCGGAAATACATGTGTTTTGAATAGTATTCGTACAACGGCTTCCCCAGAAGATGATCAAATTTCCAATAAAATATTGCGTAACCTAGACGATAAGTCTATTGCGGCAATTACTGACCTTATGAACAAACATTGGGCGTGTGGGACACTAACGCCAAGTTGGAAACATGCTCGAGTAATATTTATTCCCAAGCCGGGCAAGACATTGAGTAGCTGATTCCAAATATTCTTATGTATAGCCTGTACATCCATACATGCATGCACATTGTATGTCTGGTTCTAACATAAACTGCTATATTTGTTCACGTTTGTGAGTGTTTTTTTTTGTTGTTGTTTTGGTTGTTAGCAATAAAGTTGTCACCACACTTGAAGTATATACACGTTACAGATATGTATGGTCTGCATTGTACATGCTAAAGTAATACTAGTATAAAGTGCAGTCATTCTGAATGGGTCTGAAGTGATTGTAAAAATAACGGTACATAAGAAATTGTCATTGTTGTGTGTCCATATATTGCAGCAAACAGTTGTACAGACATAAGTACTGTACAGTAACAAAAGAACAAATGTATTAAAGTAGCAATAAAACACTTTTTTTAAAGTGGGACAACAATGATAGAATGAACATACTGCCTACTAAAGGAGTAGGATCCTGGAAGAATATTTTATGAGCACAATATTTAGTATTATCATTAGGATTTTAGGTAACTGTTCACTGATTGGAGGCTACTTTTGCAGTTATGGTTTCCGAATACGTATCTTTTCTTTTCTTTTTTTTCCTAAAACCTGATGACGGTACAACAAAACTGTCGTGAATAATACTGTAGCTGTATCAGGGTTACCGAGACTGAACAATTACCACTTTCAGTATTCCTAGTAATATATTTAGCAGATTACAAACTATGTTCTGTGTGCATATGTTTAATATATTAGCCAGGAACACCTGCCCAATGGTTAGCATCCATATGCTGCTATTATGCAACATCAGCAGCAAACCAGGCAGCAATTCCTAGTACGAAAAAAGTTTTGAAAAAAAGCTCAAACAAATGGTTCGGGACTAGCATAAGTTGAGCATTTGTATCACTTGCTTTCACAGTTGTTGCTTTAATAGACTGACCCTTCATTAACAAACTACATTTATGGAACATTTTTGTATAATTTTGAAAGAATAACCTTTCATAACAAAGCTAAGTGCAAATTTAAAAGAAATTATGACGATTTTCACTATGTCAAAAAGTTCAAATGCAATTTTTTTCCTGTTCTATAGTTTTTCATGACATGCAATACTTTTATAGACCTGATACAAGCCTCTAAATATAAATACATTTGTCTGCTTCATACATAGACGCTAGTGCTGGTTATGTTAGCATTACCCACTGAACACATTCTGTACATATGCCATGTAGGCATTCTGCCCATTATGTAACTTATGTTCAAGCACTGACAATGCCCTTCCTTCCTTTGACGAAGGACGTATGATATGAAAATAAGCATATTGCCAAGAAAGTTCAGCATTAGGTTATTTGCTCCTTCATTGCCAGGGTCCCATTGTGTCAGAAAAAGCCAAGGATGGACATCAAGTGCTTTGTGTGCATTCTCATAGAATGCACTATGAAACTGTCTTAGAGACATGTCAGTGAAACATAAATCTGAGTAATATTACCACACCTATTAGCTAGAACTGTTCAATTGCAGTAGTTTCATTTGATGTAAGCGATGCGCTAGCGGCCCGTGTACTGGGAGGGCTAAAGATTGCCAGATAGTGGAAATTTCCGGAGCCCTCCACTACGGTGTACCTCGTAATCATTTCATGGTCTTTGCACATAAAAATATACGTATTGATATTGTTAGAACTATTCAATGTAGAATCATCTTTGTTCACAACGGGCCACTTGGCAAGTGCTGGTACCATTTCTTTGTTAAAGAGGTCTTTTGAGGGGATGCCAGAAGTACATTTCCTGGGTTATCATATTCTGACATGATTAGTGAAACTTCAACGAAACATCTAAAGAACCTGTCGGCTGTTTGCACTGCCACTTTCCACCAGTGTAAGCATACCGAATGTCTCGATAATGCGCCTAGTCTACTGTTTATGTCTATGAAGGCCGAACCATAGTAGCACCACACATAATGCAAACAAGGAAGAAGCAAGGAGTGAAACAAATCAGCGCAACTTGTCACTCCATGCTTCGACCTTGTTTATCTTGCGCAGAGTAGCTAAAAGGTCAATTCGTTCTAATTAGACCGGCTAGCAGTCTTGCTTCAGTTTTTACATATGTGCTCATTGCTATTGCTTTGTAATATCATAGATGGGCATAAAGAGAAGACACAAACACTTTCAAAACAAAAAGTTAAGTCATAGAAAGTTTTCTGATAGTCATACTCCTCAGGAGGAATTGAAGCAAGCTGTTATATATGGTCACTTTGTGGGTTGAGGTTCCACATAGTATAGTACGCATTCATAATAACAGTGTACTTTATATATCTGTTATGCCTATGTATTGCAGCGAGGTGAGGGAGTGTTCAAGTATGTTCAGCTATGGCTAGTCGACTCTCTTCGCAAGTGATATAGATGAAGTTCTGTGATAATTTGTTAGATTTGCCCACTTGGCTTGTTTGCGGATGGAGTATGAAGTGCTATGCGCAACAGTACTGGCAATTTTGAATGGGTGGGTTAATGTCCCTTCAACACACAAATCTGCACAGAGATCTGTGCAAGATGTCCTTAGCTACCAATTGAAATAAAACAATAATTCGCACAAAAAAACATTTTAACACTAATGTGTTACTTCATCTACAAATGTGTACATACAAGTTTTGACATGTGCAAGTGGCGGCCGCAGAATCGAGCTTCTCATGATGCTAAAAATCAGGCAACTGTGAATTTGGATGCATCGTGCATTAGAGCATATGGCATTAGTATTTGTTGATAGAGGAGGGAGTAATTTTTTGCCAACTTAGAATTTTAAATTCCAGGCTGCCTGCTGCGCTATTTGCTGAGAGATCGAGCAGAGTTGCGGTTGCAGCCTGGTGGTCGCTGGTTGAAGCGCGCCTAGTCTGGATTGTTCATGCGTCTTTTATTGCCACTTTAAGCTTGTGTGCGAATGTAGGGTGGTTGGTCCTGCTCTGTTAGCACACGTTTTAACTGCTGGAACTTTTGCCTACTACATAGACACTCAGGCTTTGCGCGGCAATTTGTAACCTCGTCAACATCTTCAAGTCTATGCCTATGACGAGATCGCTGTTGAGCCGCATCACGAAAATGTCAAAGACAGCAATCGCTAGCGCTTGCCAGATGCCAAGTTTCGGGCGCCCAGCTTTGCCTGGCAAGCCTGCGGATTCTCCCTCAGAAACTTGAGGATGTCCCCACAGTCCATCGCCTGTGGCAGCCATCGCTGGAGGAGCAGCTCCTCTAGGTACCAGATCTGCCGGTCTCTGCCAGTCGCGGTCATCACGATGTAGGCGTCATCAAAATCGTCCAGATGCTGAATTTGCACATCTTGTACGCCTGTCCAGCACATAAGGAGCTGTCGCACGGCATTGAGCTGGACACAATGATCGTTTAATCAGTTGAAGTTAAAAAGTTAACACTAGTTCCTCACCTGTAAAGACGAAATCTGCCTGGCTGTTCATTTTTCCTTAGAGTGGAGGTGGGCGATGTCTGCGCGGCGAGATACATGCGTGCCGCAATTGCTGCATTTCACCTTGCATTCCGACACGTGGTTTGGCGAGTGGCTAACTTGCAGACGAAGTTACAGCCGCCGTTGACAAAGAAAAGGAGGAGCTCCATCAGGTGGGACCGCTCAAATATTCGCAATTCGATGTCGCTGTCCTCGAAGTTGTCACATTGGTGGGTGAAACGACCCGAGCTAAGACCTTTGCACACAGGACCCAAGATGTGATGGCATAGCAGCCCCGCAGTTACCGGAGCCATGAAGCCGCAAGCGCTGCACACTTGTTCTTGTGGGAGTGGTCAACAAAGGGAATGCGCTTTCGCTTAAAGAAGTCACCGAAGCCCGAGAGGACGTACTTTGTTGGCTGAAGCATCTTCGTCGGCGAAAATAAGCCAACAAGCTGGAAGCAGTTCCGCTCACAAAGAGCCCAGTGTCAGGGTAGAGCTAACAAAGAGCGCTCACGAAACACATGGCAGCTAGAAACTTGTGCTTGTTAGCTCTATACGTGACTTCCATGATCAGAACTTTGGGGTTATTCCTCAATCATCCTTTACATTTGTCTTTTTTACATATAGGTGATCTGTACCTCTTCGTAATCACGAATAATTGTGTAAAGATCGCATTTGCTTTCTCGCGGAGGTCGTGGATCACTTGCATAAGGTTTTGTACGTCATGTCCTCTCTTCTTGCCACTTTTCATGTTCTGCATATCCTTTGCAATCATTACTTTTCCTGTAAAACAATTGTGGCAAAAACGTGCAAGGTTTGTCATAAACACAACAATGTGAAAATGACTAAGCAGCGTGACCATATACACAATACAAAGCAGAGAATACATACAGAACCGGTGGTTGTCGTGTGTGTGTTTTCTGCTTCTCTCGGTGTACTTGAAGCATCTTAATAATTAAATATTTCCAAATAGGCCAAATAGCCGTGCTGACGTTAAAATATATAGTGTTACTTGGGTCTTCTTCGAGTTTCTGTGCGGTGGGTGATGGCGGCGCGTTCAACTAAAGGAGCAGTTTTAAACCCTGAGCCTTATGCTCGTTCAGCCGCCGGTACTTTGGATAGATGGCCATCATGTCAGGAGTGCTTTCTTGATTGTGTTCGAGCAAAATGCAGGTGACTTTCAGCTCTTGGCTCACTCGTCCTGCAGCAATCACAATTCTCGCCGCACAGTCTTCTTTTGTAGTTTTAAAAAAAGAAGTGAAAAAGAATGCATGAGTTTGACCGAGAACACGCTCTCAAATATGCTATAATACACAATACAGCATGAAATAACGGCCTTCGTTACTTCTCATTTGGGCACACTTCCGTGCCCCTTGTTTTATGGATACCGCCCAGCTTGCATGCGTAAGTTGCATTGGCGAAGTTCACTTTTCTTTCCAGCTTGACAGCTCCGTCTGAATCCCAGATGGGTGTTGACAACATCCACAGCAGTGACTCGGGCTTGTTTGTTATAATTGTAGCACAAACAGGAAAAATATGGAAACGAGGAGTTTATGTGCCCTTCTGTGTCTGTCTTTTTCCTTTTTGCGCTACAAATATGACTGACACATTCACAGATTTAGATGTCTTTTTAACAAACAATGAGTTTGTCCACAACTTCAACTTGTGGAAAGCACCGCAGTAGTCATCGTATGATGCAAACCATCCACTGGAGTTACAACTTTCTGTCCATAGATGGCGGTGCTTTGTCGTGGTGCCTAGAGTTACTGTATTCGCAACCTAAATCAACATGAGAGGGCACTACGGAGTTGTACCATGGTGGCTTCACGGAGGTCACCGCGTCCGCTGTCGCTAACACATATATTGAGCTTTCTAAAGTGTGATCGCAGTTCAAGCTGCTTTGTAGAAGGGGAGCCAGTTGTTGATGCGGAGCATCTTATTTAAGTCCGCACCAGTGGTCCGGCAAGCACGAGCAGCGTTTTCGAAGTTGTCGCATTCTGTGTCTAATGCACATGGCGCACCGCGTCTTTGCAAAAGTTGTTTACATGCTTCGGGTGCCGCAGCGTCATGTCGTCACTGGATACAAAGATCATTTATTAGGTTGAAGTTAAAAAGTTAACACTAGTGCTTCACCTGAAAAGAAAAAATCTGCCTGGCCATTAGTTTTTCCTTAATGAGTGGCATCATCCTTTCGTGCTCCTACCATAAACGACTAGCGCTTGTTGTGTTTTGGCCTCAGTAGTCAGCTTCCCTATATTGCCGCTAGGTGACGCATGAATTGCGTGAGTCGCGAATGTGCTACCTTCATGTAGCAGAGTTGCGCATATGTCCACCATCTTGCCTGCCGAGAAGTGCATGTTATGCAGAAAAGCGATCCTTTGCAAGCGTACGAGGGGACGCAGCACAGGGGCTCCGTGCATTTTCTCGCTAGGTCGTAACCCGTCGCTGGCACAATGTTTTTTGTGTCGAAGAAAAATGAAGGAAAGCTCGAATAAATATTGGCCTTAAATATTCCTAATGCTATAGCCTTTTCGATGGCAGTCACCATTGCAAAAACTTTTGTTTTAATTAGCAAAAACGAAAGCCTCGACTAGATTGGTAGAGAATCGTGTACACAGTTCACTACAACCTAAGTTATGGCTATCGGTCGTTTCACAGAGTTTTTCGCCCCTGAAGCCATTAGGCGAGTGGCTTGATAAAGCAATCTCTAGAACTGTCCCTCGGTGTTTTACAAATAACGCAAGCAGACGACAATTTTCAACATACTTATATGTAGCGTTGGCTGGCATCCTGTCATCGTGGCAACTGCGAAGCGCTGAGTCACGGCACTTCGTCATAGCCAAGAGGTAGTCCACCAGGCACGTGCCGCCCCCCCCCCCCTCCGTAATAACGTTTCCGGCTAGGCTTCTCACAGACACTACTAACACTGACGTTCAATAAAAACGAACAACAAAAGAGAAAAGCACAACACCAACGAAGTGCTTCTGCACTCCTCGGGACTGCTTGCCAGGTTGCTCGAGTAGCGGTGGTGGTGGCACCAGCGGCGCAGTGGTTGCCAGCACCAAGGCAGCTGTACAGTTGGCAGTTTCACTAAAATGGACGGTTATTTTGTACGCGAGGGCGCTTGGCAAATGGGGGCACGAGCGACGAGTTTTGTCAGCGGCGATGCGCGGCTACTTAAAGGAAGGTAGCACGTACAGTAACTCTAGTAGTGCGAATTTGTGTGTCAGCCATTTCCGGCAACAGTAGTGCAAAAAGGACTACTCTGAAATAATACTGCATAAAGTTCGTACGAATAGGGATGACTCTGGGCTTGATGGGCTTGTTGGCTGTGAGAATGCTCCACCTGGATAGGACGGAAGCGATGTTGCTCGTTCCCACAGGCCACTGTTGGCAGGCCACGCATACTGCAGTCGGCAGGCATGGTTGATGGCGGCGGGTTCCTGCCAGACACGTACACCATCCGGGGGCGTTCGCACTCAGTGATTTATAATAAGGCTTTCGCACGGCAAGTTTCAGGCCAATGACCTTACGAAAGTTGGGCGGTACAGACGGCTTGTTCGGGTTCCGCAGACGCCCTGGCTCCACGACCCACTGCTCCTCGGGCTCACTAAGAAAAGGCTTTCCACCTCCTGGCCCTGGCACCTGTGGAACTCCTGGCGCTGGCAAATCGTAGGGAGGGTCTTCCCTAGCCTCCATCCAGGGCAAGTTTCTTGTTCTGTGTGGACAATTTTCAAGGTGATGGCGGAATGCATCCCGTTCAGCAGGCGTGTCATGGTCAAAACTGAAGGGACATGGCGACACTTTGCACGGGCGATCTCCTCGTCCACACATTGTGCGAATGGCCCTCAGTAATCTTTCTGGCACCGTGGTCAGCCCATTCCCACTTTTCTTTCTCATAGCTGCTCTCAGTGTCCACGTTTTAAAAATCCGGTGTGTTGTACTTTGCCATGGTTGTAGGCCGCCGGTGAAAATTCTTTTTTCGCATGTTCAAGAAGCATTTTCTAGTGCTTCCGGCATTCGGCACGATTCAATTCATAGACTGAATGGTGGTCTTTTGTAGAACCTCACTCTTAGTTAGTTTTGCTCAGGCTCGGCAACCAATGGTTGTGACCATCCAGTGATGGCAACCTCTTAGGGAGGGTCTTAGCGGTTCCTTTACGACGTGCTTGGCAAGCTCACTGACCGAGCCGGACGAGTCATGACATGTCCGGAGTATGCCGGGGGGCTGTAAGCTGCTTTGTCGTAGCCTGGTTGTTTCACGAATCATGGCTTGCTTCCACATTTTGTGATATGACTGGAAAGTCGATCCCTCTTCACCGTGCGGTCTGGCACAATCAGGCATTTGCACTAGGCCATCAGGTAGGGGCTACGCTGCCATAATGAGTACAGTCATGAAGAACAGTCACACGAGAGTTCTAGCAATGCTCGTCCGATTGCTGCGGTGGGTACGATGTGCTGCTGTTCAGATGCAACGAAGGCATCTGGCACAACATGGCTGGCACCAGCACCATCCTTAACCTATATTATGAAGAAGGGCATCCTGTGCTTGTTAGTTCTATACATGGCTTCCGTGATCAAAACTTTGGGATATTGCTCGAACCAGGGCCGTATCCAGGAATTTTTTTCGGGCGGGTTTGCGTGTAGAATGGCTGCCATTTTTAAGATTTATACTGGCTCATTTTCGTGAATAAAACAAGTACATCGCTTATTTGTAATAATTCGATGGTACTTTTCAAATATATGTACCCAAATAAAGAAATTGGTATGTGAACTTCAAATTCTGGTTAAAGCAAGAAATAACTTTGGACAATAGCCCCACCAAAGCCGGACTCACCGCGATCAACGGCTCCTGACGAAGTTACACAATGTAACCGCGGTATAAAAACGGTATGTATGTGTTACAAGCTGCCACTCTAGCGTCGCCAGCGCGAAGTCGGCTACGGGAATGGCTGCAGGTTAGGTCGTTCCGTACGTAAGCAGAGACAGTGAAGAGATCAGAGATGTATGTGGGGAAAAACAAAACTCTAGTGATATTGCAGCACTGCAGAGGAATCTAGGAATATTGCAGAGGAATCTAGTACAACACTTAATACCAACTAACAAGATACATATAAAATCAATAAATCAGCTGTCAAGAGAGAAATATTACAAACTACACAAAACTAACCAACAATAAAACTACAGATGAGAAAGTCCGAAGGTGTACACAGGTGAAGGGATACCTGTGATGACCGACAGCGTTGAGTCCATGACGATTGGATGCGAGAAGTTAGAGAGAGTTCTGGCACAACTGCGATGACGGCGGTGTTGCAGCACTGGTGTTTTCGGAAGGCTTGTGCTTGAAGCCGATCTCGGGCAGGTTGAGCTTACTCGATATTCAAGTACTGATGCCTACGTTACAGACGTTAATTTCGGGTCACAACCAGACCAATGGCTAAGTTTAGGTGGCCAGCCGACACGGAGCCACAACCACTTAAGGGATACTTCTTGATCTCCTTCTACACCATGTTGGTCAGCAACTAGACTGCTTAGCAAGGCGAAATCCTGCTCTTAAATCGACCTCCGCGTCCCCTGATTCTCGTCCTGGGGGAATAGAGACCTCTACATGGGTCCAATCATGCACGTTTCATTGTTAGAAACTCCACCCTAAAAATATATTCACCACGTCCCTTTTTAATTAGGAGAGGGTCCTCAACTGAGCGCGAGTGACAACCTGTTGGGGTTCTCTCATACGGCTGGTCCACAAGCAGTTTTGCCCGTGGGAATGGTCAGTTTCCTTGGTCTCAGCCGGTGCGTCTTGCAGTCTATAGCTAGTTCGGGGTGCATCGCGGCCTTTGACGACCCTGCCAACGCCCCCGTAGGTACAAAAGATCAAACATCGGCGACTAACGTTGAAAGAAAAACACCCAATTCAGTACTTCCCTGCACTAAAGGCCAGTCTTTTTATGAGCGAACGGTTCCACCGGTCAGCGGGGGAGTGCGGCGCCCGTTAATTTGCCGTTACGCCGGGTCGCAAATATGGCAGTCCGTGACAGCATGTATGCAAACAAACAAACAAGTCGCCCGACATTCCGATCTTGTTACCGTTCGCACATTCTGCTTGCTGGATAGTTTCCTCGTAATTGCGAAAGGATAGAAGGGTTAAAGCTTGGGCTTGCTGGGTTTAGCTTTTAATCGACTCTTGAAACATAGAGGGAAGTTTAAACGAGGAATTTTTTCCTTCTCGGCAACTTGCAAAATTCTGTGAGGACTTGTTCTGGGGTCACTTGAAGTTCTCGATGAATGCTGAGCATTGCTAGTTCGGTCAATCTGTCGTCCTTCATATGATTTCGAAAGTAGCTCTTCAGCCTTCTCAGTGCGGAAAAAGTTCGTTCCGGGGTCGACGTCGACATGGGTAAAGTCGCCAGGATAGGAAGTAGGCTGTGGATCTTCGCAAAGAAGTCGCGGTTGCACATCTCAAAGGCCTGTAAAGCACAACCTGGGCGATTCTTTTCTTCGATCTGGCAGCATTTGTTCACCCACAGTGTGAAGTCTGCTTCGATGACATTAGCCAAAGGAATGTCGCCAAGGTAAAACTGCACTGCATCATCAATATCAGAAAGGCTAGCCGATGCGCAGAATTTCGGCAGCAGCATGTTAAGGCCAACCACGACCTTCTTATGGGCATCGAACCGGTCTCTTAATTGATTTTCGAAGTCAGCCAGGAAAGGCAAATACACATTCCTCCGGTAGTACTCTTCGGGAGTAGCAGAAGGTACGTTGCTTCTTTGCATCTGCCTTCCAGTGATGCGTGGTAGGGCCATCTCAACATTTGTGATCTTCAGCAAAGAGAGCGACTTCAGAAAAATCTTATTAAATTCCGTTTTCGCACTAGCCCTTTTTGTGGAAAGAACGTCTGTAACATCCTTTACGTGATCGCACGTTTGAGCCAAGTCACAGTCAATTTTTTGAAGAAACTTGCAAAGTGGCAGTGTCAAAGAGAAGAGGTCGCTACAGATCTGAAGCGAAACGACAAACTCGGGCTTCGTAATGGCATTGAGCAGTTGAGAAGCTTTTGATGAAGTATCAGATGTCGCGGCCTCTTCTTCCAAATACTCGAGGAATTGTACAATAGGCACGTACAGTTCAAGGAAACACTGAAGTGCTTCGTGACTCTCTACCCACCTTGTTTGGCAAAAGGAGAGAACTGATTTTCTTTTTTCTTGTGTTAAATCTTCTACTTTGTCTCGCAGTTGGTTCGTCCTCTGTGGCGAAGCTCTCACAAGCGTACAGGTTGAGGGTACAGTTCCCAAACAGTTGCGGATGCTGGGGAGTTTGCATGTGTGAAGCAGAGCAAGGTTCAACGAGGGGGCGCTACAATGCACGTACAACACTTTGGGCGCTGTTTGACGAATGAAGACTTGAACACCGTTAAGGTAACCGCTCATTGATGCCGCGCCGTCGTATCCTTGCCCGCAAAGTAGGTTCAGGTCAAAGCCATCACCTCTAAAGCTGTTCAGCATTGTGCTCGCGCCTTGCCAGTGAGATCGTACACGGGAACAAAATCTACAAAATCTTCTTTAGGAATGGGCACTCCCGACGTGTCGTGTCCAACGTACCTTACACATAGGGAAATGTGGGCGGTGCGAGATATATCAGTGGCCTCGTCAGCTAGAACTGAAAAACACGAACATGAGTTGACGTTTTCCACTATCTTTCTTTGTATGATTTTACCACAGAGGGTGATCAACTCATTTTGAATTTTTGGGCTCGTGTACAGCGCATTCGCCGAAGATGTTTCCATGTGAGCTCTCAAGGCGGCATCTCCACATTTTGCTCTCATCCTAAGCAGTGCGCGGAACTTTCCATCATTTTTTATTGGCAGCACTTCAGACATATTTATCGGACCAGAGTCGTCTGTGCCGCGAAGCGGTACTTCTTGCCTGCCACAGAAAAGGATTGTTTCTATTATTGGCAGCAAATTCTTGCGGTTTTCTTCCTCCTGCTTTTTAAAGCCGTGGTCAAGTTGTGTTCAGATGTCATGCTGTGAGCGGTACCAGACTGCTAAAAAGTTCTCCGATAGCGTTGTTGACATGGCGTGATAACTGCTGGATGCGTGGCTCCTAAAGGCGTCCATGGCTTTCTTGTAATTGGTAAACTCCTTAGTTACAAAACCGCCCATGCGCTGGTGCTCCCCTTTTTCTGCACACTCACTTGCGAAGACTACGCAATATTTGCATAATGCTCCTTAAAGTTTCTCTGAATAAACAACCCATGGGTAACAATCTACCCAGTGAGGTTGGAACTTCAGATCCCTTTTCCCTGTGGCTGGATAATCATAGTTAGCCGGAGGGGTCCACGGATTGAGCAGCAGCTTCTCCATCGTCTCTGGATCATTTACATCATTGCTTTTTGAGACAAACAGTCCCAAGTCGAAAATATTTGCACTCGTCGCACAGAGGGGAGGCGAATCAGAATGTGTAGGTGCCATGCCACTCACCTTCCTTGGGCATTGCCCAGTGGTAAAGGCGTCACTTTGCCCAGCGTTGACTGTAGAATAAAGATCACTTGGAGTTGCACTGCGGCCACCATCATTTCCCGGCGGCGCATGGGTGTCCTGCTTGGGTTCGTTCTCAGGTGATTCATATAAACGGGTGCATTCTCCTAAGCCGCTACAGAAGTTCAGACGCGCTTGGCTTTCCACCAGTGCTGAGGAGGGCGAAGTTTTATCCTTCGAAGGAGGCGGTTCTTCTCCGTCCGCTTCATCGGTTCGAACTTTCTTGAAGTAAGACGAGAGACTCCTTTGCTTCGTTGTTGCAAAGTGTCTTTTCATTTTGCTGCCGCAATCCTGTGCACGCACACAGAAGTGGTCAGTGGCTCCAAAAAGACGTTTGCGACTGCTTCGACTGCCTGGCGTGAACGGCGGGCAATGTTTTCTTTCTCTCTTATCCACTTTACAGTGCCTAGAATGTAGAAGTGGGATGAACGCGCTGGCTCCCGCGTGGCACATGTGTTTTGTGAACGCCGTTACAGCTAATGTGCATGCAGGCCATTATTGTATTCCAGCTGCAGCAAACTGGATTAACGCTACTTGAAGACCTTTTCACAGAAGACTCCATGGGCACTGCATACTCCCCTTAATATACGTGAACCCCCAAGAATGCACTGCCGAGACATTTGCACTCCCGTGGTACAGCCCAGAAAGGAGGTGTTGCTCCGTTCCTGTGAAAAAGTCACCTTGTCACAGACGGCTCCCTGGGCGCCTGCATAATTCTCTCTGGGCTGCGCTAATTAAATAGCCGTGACCCCCCAAAAGTGCACTTTGTAGGCTGTGACGTCAGCCTCTGTACTCCCGCGCGCAGCCCAGCTTGGCGGCGTTTTTTTTCTCCTGTGAAAGTTGACCGCTGGTGCCGGATTGTGTGCCGGCTGTATCTTCGCTTTGTGCGCTTTGTAGGGAGGCGCATATACCTTCTGTGTACAGAAGAGGTAGATTTCCTTGTGTGTGGTTAATGTTGTTCGAAGTTGCTCGGATATGCCAGTCTTTCAGTAGATGTCATCTTCGATGACTCGTTTCGGTGGCGAGGACTACAGTTTGAGAAAAGTTTGCCCTGCAGCCTGAGTCCTCGGAATGCGCCGCTGAGTTTTTCCGCTTAGGGGTTTCGTTCCCTGGCAAATTTGCGCACGTCGTGTTGGTGTTGCCGTTGCTATCGAGCTGTTTACCTGCACAGAAGTAGACGCGCTTTTCGTAGGAACCCAAAGCCGACACGTGCGGTCCGCACAGACGGATAACTTCTCCAGCGGCAATGCACAAGGAAAGCATCTGGAATCAATAAAGGAGCTGCTACGGTGTGAAAGACGAAAAAAAAGACTCGAAGCAATGCGAGGGCGAAGTGCAAAGCTCTACAAATAGGGCAGGTGTGCGTGCAGGGGAGGGAGCGCTGAGGTGTTCTGGTAAAGGGTAGGTATGAAGAAAGGAAGAAGAGCGAAGCAATGCCAGGAAAGTTGCAGTGTAACTTTGGCAGCTTATGGTCGCTGTGAAGGCGTGTAAATATTTTAGTATCACCCGAAAAGTTAAAGCATCAAAAAAATTTTGGGGGGGGGGGTCAGAACCCCCTCACCCCCCCTAGTTACGGGCCTGCCTCAAACATCCTTTACATTTGTCTGTTTTACATGTTTTACACGTATGTGATCTACTGTAGCCCTTCGTGTTCACGAGTAATAGTGTAACGGTCGCATTTTCTTTCTCGCGGAGGTCGTGGATCACTTGCATGATGTTTTGTACGTCATCTCCTCTCTTCTTGCTACTTTTCATGTTCTGCATATTCGTCGCAATCAATACTTTTCCTGTAAAACAATTGTGGCAAAAACGTGCAAGGTTTGTCATAAACACAACAATGTGAAAATGACTAAGCAGCGTGACCATATACACAATACAAAGGAGAGAATACATACAGAACCAGTGGTTGTCTCGTGTGTGTTTTCTGCTTCTCCGTGTATTTGAAGCTTCTTAATCATGAAATATTTCCAATTAGGCCAAATATCCATGCTGACGTGAAAATATATAGTGTTACTCGCGTCTTCTTCGAGTTTCTGTGCGGTGGGTGATGGCGGCGCGTTTAACTAGTGGAGCAGTTTTAAACCCTGAGCCTTATGCTCGTTCAGCTGCCTGCACTTTGGATAGATGGCCAGCATGTCAGGAATGGTTTCGTGATTGTGTTCGAGCAAGACGCAGGTGACTTTCAGCTCTTGGCTTACTCGTCTTGCAGCAATCACAACTCTCGCCACACAGTCTTTTTTGTAGTTTTAAAAAAAGAAATCTAAAAGAAGGCATGAGTTTGACCGAGAACACGCTCTCAAATATGTTATAATACGCAATACAGCATGAAATAACTGCCTTCGTTACTTCTGATTAGGGCACACCTTCGTGCCCCTTGTTTTCTGGATACCGGCCAGCTTGCAAGCGTAAGTTGCATTGGCGAAGTTCACTTTTCTTTCCAGCTTGACAGCTCCGTCCGAATCCCAGGTGGGTGTTGACAACGTCCACAGCAATGACTCGGGCGTGTTTGTTTGGGTAACCTACATTCATATTTGTAGCACAAACAGGAAAAATATGGAGACGAGGAGTTTATGTGTCCTTCTGTGTCTGTCTTTTTCCTTTTTGCACTACATATATGACTGCAACATCCACAGATTTAGATCTCTTTTTAACAAACATTGTGTTTGTCCACAACTTCAACTTGTGGAAAGCACCGCAGTAGTCATTGTATGATGCAATCGATGCACCAAAGTTACTACTTCCTGTCCATAGATGGCGAAGCTTTGTCGTAGTGCCTGACATAAACAACTACCGTCCTATAACAGTGACATCAGTGGTTACAGGCTGGCGATGCAGATTATAAAGGAAAGACGGCAGCCATGTATAGAGGATGAGGGGGTGCTGGGGGCACCGCAGAATGGGTTTCGGAAACACAGAAGGTTGGAAGACAATCTGTTTTCACTGACGCAGTGCATCGAAATAGCAGAAAAGGAACACAGGCCACTGTGTCTAGCATTTTTGGATATCAAGAGAGCGTACGATAGCGTGGTTCAAGAGGAATTGTGGGAAATACTGGACACACTAGGCGTGGAACATATTGTCACTAATCTTTTAAAGGGTATCTATAAAGGTAACAAGGTAGTTATAAAGTGGGAAAAACAGGTATCAGAGCCTGCAGAGGTACAACGGGGGCTTAGGCAGGGGTGCCCCTTGTCACCCTTATTATTCATGATGTACCTACAAGGATTAGAGGCCAAATTAGAGGGACGTGGACTGGGCTTCAACCTCTCTTTACTCAAACAAAGAAAACCTATTGATCAGGCACTACCAGCATTAATGTACGCAGATGATATAGTGCTAATGGCCAACAACAAGGAAGATTTGCAAAGATTGATGGACATCTGCGGTAATTAGGGAGATAGGTTAGATTTTAGATTCAGTAAGAAAAAATCAGCAGTCATGATTTTCAATGACAACAAAGGTAGTGAGCTTAGAATACAGGAGGTCACGCTAGATCTAGATAACAGATAAATACAAATATCTGGGCGTATGGATAAGCAATGGGACCGAGTACCTGAGGGAACACAAAATATACGTGACGACTAAAGGTAACAGGAATGCAGCAGTGATGAAAAATAGGGCAATGTAGAATTACAATAGGTAGGATGTTGTGAGAGGAATATGGAAAGGGGTCATGGTTCCCGGGCTGACGTTCGGCAATGCGGTCTTGTGCATGAGATCAGAAGTTCAAGCAAGATTAGAAATAAGGCAACGTGGAATAGGTAGGCTTGATTTAGGAGCTCACGGGAATACACCAAATCAGGGAGTAAGGGTGATATGGGATGGACATCATTTGAGGGCAGAGAAGCTAGCAGCAAGATAAAATTTGAGAAGTGATTGAGAGAAATTGGGGAGGAGCGTTGGGCTAGGAAGGTTTTCAGCTACTTGTACATGAAGAATGTCGATACGAAATGGAGGAAGCGAACCAGGACATTGACTGGTAAATACTTAGAAAACACCAGGTGGCCAAACCAAAAAGAACTATCGGTTAAGAAGAAAGTGAAGGAAACAGAGACTGACATGTGGAGAATGCGCATGATTAAGAAGTCCGCACTAGAGATCTATCGAACGTTTTAGCAGGAAATTGCCAAGGAAAGGATCTATGATAACACTCGGGGTACTGCAAACCAAGACATATCGGGCCAAATACGAAGGGGTAGACACAGTATGCAGTGCTTGTGGAGAGAAAGAAGAAACTGCCAAACACTTGATAATGTTCTGTGAAGGGCTTCACCCTATAGTTCAAAATGATGGCACAGAGTTTTTCAAAGCACTGAGGTTTAGGGACAGGGAGGGCAAAATAGACTTTAAGCGGGTAGACTTAACTAGAAGGAGGTTATCTGATTGGTGGCTAAAGTAAAGGGACGAGTGAAAATTACACTCTTCACTGCAAAGTACGAATCCTCAAACTCACTTTTTAAGGGAAAAAAATAAATCTAGTTTTCGGTTCATTAGGTATTACGGCTTAGTGGCGCTAGCCACCGCCCGATTTAAAGGGTAAAGCCATATCCATCCATCTATCCATTCATCCTAGAGTTACTGTATTCGCAACTTAAATCAACATGAGAGAGCACTGCGGAGTTGTAGCATGGTGGATTCACGGAGGTCACCGCGTCCGCTGTCGCTAACGCAAATATTGAGCTTTCTACAGTGTGAGTGCAGTTCAAGCTGCTTTGTAGAAGGGGAGCCAGTTGTTGATGGGGAGCATCTTATTTAAGTCGTCACCAGTGGTCCGGCAAGCGCGAGCAGCGTTTTTCAAGTTGTCGCATTCTGTGTCTAATGCACATGGCGCACCGCGTCTTTGCAAAAGTTGTTTACATACTTCGGGTGCCGCAGCGTCATGTCGTCACTGGATACAAAGCTCATTTATTAGGTTGAAGTTAAAAAGTTAACACTAGTGCTTCACCTGAAAAGAAGAAATCTGCCTGGCCATTTGTTTTTCCTTAACGAGCGGCACCATCCTTTCGTGCTCCTACCATAAACGACTGGCGCTTGGAGTGTTTGGACCTTAGTAGTCAGCTTCCCTATATTGCCGCTAGGTGACGCATGAATTGCAAGAGTCGCCAATATGCTATCTTCAAGTAGCAGAGTTGCGCATAGGTCCACCATCTTGCCTGCACAGAAGTGCATTTTATGCAGAAAAGCAAACCCTTTCAAGTGTACGAGCGGACGCAGTACAGGGGCTCCGTGCGTTTTCTCGCTAGGTCATAACCCGTCGCTGGCACAATGACTTTTGCGTCGAAGAAAAATGAAGGAAAACTCGAAGAAATATTGGTCTTATATATTCCTAATGCTATAACCTGTTCGATGGCAGTCATCATTGCAAAAACTTTTGTTTTAATTAGCAAAAACGAAAACCTCGGCTAGATTAGTAGAGAATCGTGTACACAGTTCACTACAACCTAAGTTGTGGCAATCGGTCGTTTCACGTAGTTTTTCGCGCCTTGAAGCCATTAGGCGAGTGGCTCAATAAAGCAATCTCCAGAACTGTCCCTCCGTGTTTAACAAATAATGCAAGTGACGACAATTTTCGGCATACTTATATGTAGCGTTGGCATTCTGTCATCGTGGCGACTGCGCAGCGCTGAGTCACGGCACTTTGCCATAGCCAAGGGGTGGCCCACCACGCACGTGCCCCCCCCCCCCCTGTAATAACGTATCCTTGCCAGACTGCCTTGCCAGACTGCCTTGCCAGTGGTGGCAGCACCAGCGGCGCAGTGGTCGCCAGCACCAGGGCAGCTGTACAGTTGGCAGTTTCACTAAAATAGACGGTTATTTTGTACGCGAGGGCACTTGGCGAATGGGGGCACGAGCGACGAGTTCTGTCAGTGGCGAAGCGCTGCTACTTAAAGACAGCAGGTACAGTAACTCTAAAAGTGCGAATTAGTGTGTCAGCCATTTAAGGCAATAGTAGTGCAAAAAGGAATACACTGAATTATTACTGCATAAAGTTCGTACGAATAGGGATGACTCTGGGCTTGATGGGCTTGTTGCTGTGAGGATGCTTCATCTGGATAGGACGGAAGCGATGCCTCGTTCCCACAGGCCACAGTAGGGAGGCCACGCATACTGCAGTCGGCAGGCATGGTTGACGGCGGCGGGTACCTGCCAGGCAAGTACACCACCGGGGGGCCGTTCGCACTCAGTGATTTATAATAAAGCTTTCGCACGGCAGGCTTCAGGGCAATGACCTTACGAAAGATGGGCGGTAACCGGCTTTTACGGGTTCCGCAGACACCCTGGCTCCGCGACCCACTGCTCCTCGGGCTCACTAAGAAAAGGCTGCCACCTCCTGGCTCTCGCGCCTGTGGAACTACTGGCGCTAGCAAATCGTAGGGAGGGTCTTCCCTAGCCTCCATGCAGGGCAAGTTTCTTGTTCTGTGTGGACAATTTTCAAGGTGATGGCGGAATGCATCTCGTTCAGCAGGTGCGTCATGGTCGACATTGAAGGGACATGGCAACACTCTGCGCGGGCGATCTCCTCGTCGACACATTGTGCGAATGGCCATCGGTAATCTTTCTGGCTCCGGGGTCAGCCCATTCCCCATTTTCTTCCTCATAGCTGCTCTCAGTGTCCATGTTTTAAGAATCCGGTGTGTTGTACTTCGCCATGGTTCTAGGCCGCCGGTGATAATTCTTTTTTCGCATGTTCAAGAAACGTTTTCTAGTGCTGCCGGCATTCGGCACGATTCCATCCATAGACTGAATGGTGGTCTTTTTTAAAACCTTACTCTAAGTTACAGGTTTGCTCAGGCTCGGCAACCAATGGTCGTGACCCTCCAGTGATGGCAACCTCATAAGGAGGGTCTTAGCGGTCCCTTTGCGACGTGCTTGGCAAGCTCACTGACAGGGCCGGACGAGTCATGACATGTCCGGAGTATGCCGGGGTGCTGTAAGGTGCTTTGTTTTAGCCTGATTGTTTCACGAATCATAGCTTGCTTCCAAATTTTGCGATATGACTGTGAAGTCGATCCCTCTTCACCGTGCGGTCTGGCACAATCAGGCATTCGCACTAGGCCATCAGGTAGGGGGTATGCTGCCATAATTAGTACAGTCGTGAAGAACAGTTGCACGAGAGTTCTAGCAACTCTCGTCCGATTGCTGCGGTGGGTACGATGTGCTGCGGTTCAGATGCAACGAAGGCATCTGGCACAACATGGCTGGCACCAGCACCATCGTTAACCTCTAATATAAAGAAGGGCCTCCTGTGCTTGTTAGTTCTATAGGTGGCTTCCATGATCAAAACTTTGGGATATTCCTCAAACATCCTTTAAATTTGTCTGTTTTGCACGTATGTAATCTACTGTAGCCCATCGTGTTCACGAGTAATGGTGTAATGGTAGCATTTTCTTTCTCACGGAGGTCGTGGATCACTTGCATGAGGTTTTGCACGTCATCTCTTCTGTTCTTGCTACTTTCAGGTTCAGTATATCTTTCACACTCAATACTTTTCCTGTAAAGCAATTGTGGCAAAAACATGCAAGGTTTGTCATAAACACAACGATGTGAAAATGACTAAACAGTGTGACCAAATACACGAGGACAAAGCTGTTACATCGGCGGCAGAGACGCCACCAGAGACATGAACAAGTCGTTGTCACCAGGCAAAAAACAGCGTTTATTGACCGCTTGAAACATATCTTGAAAAAAGGAAAAGGGTGGGGAGAGGGAGCGAATAGAGAGAGAAAAAACATGCACCTACTGCTCTCCCTCCACTTCGGCAACCGCTGGCTTTGCAACACTTCTTTTATTTAGTAAGCATATTGTTCCACCGGATTTTTTCTTCTCGTGGACCGTCGTATTGGCTGGGATACTGCAGACGCGTTCTTGCCGTCTTCGGTCGTCACGTCGTAGACACCGACTGGAATTCGGCACCAGGGCAATTCGGCTATGTGCGAATTTACGACACGGGTGGCAAATGGACACCGGAAAGGGTCAAGGCGAGGGTCAAGGCTACGATGGTTGCTCAAGCGATTCCGAAGGACAACCGCTTTTAGCAAAGCAACCCTTTATGTGTGTTTATGACAGCTAGCTTTCGCGAGTACTCTTCCAATGCAATCTGGTTGTAAGGCTTTTGCAGATTCAAGATACTGAATTTTTCTTTGCCTCGCAAATTCACGAAGATGTCATCTTTGACTGGCAAAGGGTATCACTCCATTTCACACACAGGGTTTAGTGTTACCTCAAAATCTCCACAAAAGCACACAGCGCTGTTGCTCTTCAATACTGGTAAAATTGGTGTCTCCCAATCTGCAAATGGTACTGGAGATAATATGCCAGCTTCTACTAGTCTAATTATCTCTGCAGATACCTTATCTAGCAGCTCAAAAGGAACCTTTCTAGCCATGCAAAAATTTAGAACTGACGTGTCCTTAATGTAAAGTTTAGCTGGTTGGCTCTTGACTAACCCAAGACCTTCCGTGAATACGTCTGCACATTCGGCCATTACGGCATCAGTTCCTGCTGCCTTCTGTTGGCTTGCCACGCTAGGCAGCGTAGTGATGTGCACAACCGGCGTTCGTTCTGCTCCAAGTTTCTCCAATAAGTCCCGTCCACACAGGCTGGGACCTTCAGAATCTAACACGGTAAGGTTACAGTCGATCTCTGCCGACATATAATTTGCCTTCGTTGCCAATGTGCCTAACACAAGTAGGTTGCCCAGGTAACAAGACAACTTTAAATGGGTATTTTCAGCTGGGGCCAACGATTGCGATGTGCCTCATACGTTCCTTTAGGAACAATGCAGATAGGAGAACCTGTGTCCACGTTCATCTTTATGGTGACCCCATTCCATCTGATAAATTTCTTTTTGGGGGGAATCAGGGGCTGAGTACCTGTGATGGACCAGATTTCATTGCGCTAGAGTCACTGTCATCCCTTTGGTCTGTATTTTCTGCAGTCAGATTTAGTGTGTTTCCAGTGCCCCCTGTTCTTGTACACATGCGAGCCACGTGCCCTTGCCTACCACAAGTGTAGCATCGACGGCTCTTTTGAAAGCACGTAGCAGCTTTTAGACCGTACTTGACACACCATTTGCAATGCCGCGGCGCGTTTCTTTCCTCCTTCGTTAGGGTGTCAGACGTGCGCCGTTGGCTAACATTCAGAACCGTCGAAATATGAGTGTGCTTATCTATCTGCTGCGAACCGTCTTCTGCGCTTTATGCAGCCAAAGAAAGCGCTTCTGCTTCTTCAAGAGTCAAGTTGCTTGTCAGTAGCAACTGTTTTCGCAAACTTTTCAAACGAACAACACATACGCTTCTGTCTCTAAGCATTCGGTCTAACATGAACGAAAACTTGCAGCTCTGGCCAATTTTTGTAATTTCAACAATGAACGCTTTCACTGACTCCCCTTCCTCTTAACTACGCTTAAAAAAACTTGAAGCTCTCCGAGATCTCATCAGGCGTGGGGCGTTTTTGAAGTTGTCGCATTCACTCTGTAATGCATATGGCGCACCACATCTTTGCGAAATATTTTTACATACTTCGGGTGGGGCAGCGTCATGTCACTGGATACAATGGTCATTTAATCAGTTGAAGTTAAAAAGTTAACACTCGTGCCTCGCCTGGAAAGAAGAAATTTGCCTGGCCGTTCATTTTTCGTTAGAGTGAAGGTGGGCGATGTCTGCGCGGCAAAATACATGCGTGCCCCGATTGCTGCATTTCGCCTTGCATTTCGACACGTGGTTTGGCGAGCGGCTAACTTGCAGACAAAGCTACAGCCGCCGTTGACGAAGAAGAAGAGGAGCTCCTTCAGGTGGGACCGCTCGAATATTCGCATTTCGATGTCGCTGTCCTCGAAGTTGCCACATTGGTGGGGGAAACGTTCGAGCTAAGACCTTTGCACACAGGACCCAAGATGTGATGGCATGGCAGCCCCGCAGTTACCGGATCCACGAAGCTGCAAGCGCTGAACACACGTTCTTGCGGGAGTGGTCAACAAAGGCAATGCACTTTCGCTTGAAGAAGTCACCGAAGCCCGAGAGGATGTACTCCGTTTGCTGCAGCATCTTGGTCGGCGAAAATAAGCCAACAAGCTGGAAGCAGTTCCGCTCACAAAGAGCCTAGTGTCAGGGTAGAGCTAACAAAGGGCGCTCACGAAACACATGGCAGCTAGAAACTTGTGCTTGTCAGTTCTATACGTAGCTTCCATGATCAGAACTTTGGGATATTCCTCAATCATCCTTTACATTTGTCTTTTTCGCATATATGTGATCTGTAGCACTTCGTGATCATGAGTAATTGTGTAACGGTCGCATTTTCTTTCTCGCAAAGGACGTGGATCACTTGCAAGAGCTTTTGTACGTCATCTCCTCTCTTCTTGCTAATTTTTCTGTTCTGCATATCCTTCGCAATCATTAATTATCCTGTAAAACAATTGTGGCAAAAACGTGCAAGGTTTGTCATAAACACAACAATGTGAAAATGACTAAGCAGCGTGACCATATACACAATACAAAGCAGAGAATACATACAGAACCTGTGGTTGTCTTGTGTGTGTTTTCTGCTTCTCTCGGTGTACTTGAAGCATCTTAATCATCAAATATTTCCAAATAGGCCAAATAGCCGTGCTGACGTTAAAATATATAGTGTTACTCGGGTCTTCTTCGAGTTTCTGTGCGGTGGGTGATGGCGGCGCGTTCAACTAAAGGAGCAGTTTTAAACCCTGAGCCTTATGCTCGTTCAGCCGCCGGTATATTGGATAGATGGCCAGCATGTCAGGAGTGGTTTCTTGATTGTGTTCGAGCAAAACGCAGGCGACTTTCAGCTCTTGGCTTACTCGTCCTGCAGCAATCACAATTCTCGCCGCAGTCTTCTTTTGTAGTTTTAAAAAAAGAAGTGAAAAAGAATGCATGAGTTTGACCGAGAACACGCTCTCAAATATGTTATAATTCACAATAGAGCATGAAGTAACTGCCTTCGTTACTTCTGATTTGGGCACACCTCCGTGCCCATTGTTTTCCGGATACCGCCCAGCTTGCATGCGTAAGTTAGATTGGCGAATTTCAATTTTCTTTCCAGCTTGACCGCTCCGTCCGAATAATAGGTGGGTGTTGACAACATCCAAGGCTTGTTTGTTTGGGTAACCTACATTCATATTTGTAGCACAAACAGGAAAAATATGGAGACGAGGAGTTTATGTGTCCTTCTGTGTCTGTCTTTTTCCTTTTTGCGCTACAAATGTGACTGCAACATCCACAGATTTAGATGTCTTTTTAGCAAACAATGTGTTTGTCCACAACCTCAACTTGTGGAAAGCACCGCAGTAGTCATCGTACGATGCAAACCGTGCACCGGAGTTACCACTTTCTGTCCATAGATGGCGGTGCTTTGTCGTAGTGCATAGAGTTACTGTATTCGCAACTTAAATCAACATGAGAGGGCACTGCGGAGTTGTAGCATGGTGGATTCACGGAGGTCACCGTGTCCGCTGTCGCTAACACAAATATTGAGCTTTCTACAGTGTGATTGCAGTTCAAGCTGCTTTATAGAAGGGGAGCCAGTTGTTGATGGGGAGCATCTTATTTAAGTCCGCACCAGTGGTCCGGCAAGCGCGAGCAGCGTTTTTGAAGTTGTCGCATTCTGTGTCTAATGCACATGGCGCACCGCGGTTTCGCAAAAGTTGTTTACATACTTCGGGTGCCGCATCGTCATGTCGTCACTGGATACAAAGATCATTTAATAGGTTGAAGTTAAAAAGGTAACACTAGTGCTTCACCTGAAAAGAAGAAATCTGCCTGGCCATTTGTTTTTCCTTCACGAGCGGCACCATCCTTTCGTGCTCCTACCATAAACGACTGGCGCTTGGACTGTTTGGGCCTCAGTAGTCAGCTTCCCTATATTGCCGCTAGGTGACGCATGAATTGCAAGAGTCGCGAATATGCTACCTCCAAGTAGGAGAGTTGCGCATAGGTCCACCATCTTGCCTGCCGAGAAGTGCATGTTATGCAGAAAAGCAAACCCTTTCAAGTGTACGAGCGGACGCAGCACAGGGGCTCCGTGCGTTTTGTCGCTAGGTCATAACCCGTCGCTAGCACCGTGACTTTTGCGTCGAAGAAAAATGAAGGAAAACTCGAATAAATATTGGCCTTAAATATTCTGCGTTGCTATAGCCTGTTCGATGGCAGTCACCATTGCAAAAACTCTTGTTTTAATTAGCAAGAACGAAAGCCTCGACAAGATTGATAGAGAATCGTGTACACAGTTCACTATAACCTAAGGTATGGCAATCGGTCGTTTCACATAGTTTTTGCCCCTTAAAGCCATTAGGCGAGTGGCTCGATAAAGCACTCTCTAGAACTGTCCCTCCGTGTTTTACGAATAACACAAGCAGACGACAATTTTTGGCATACCCATATGCAGCGTTGGCATCCTGTCATCATGGCAACTGCGCAGCGCTGAGTCACGGCACTTTGCCATAGCCAAAGGGTAGCCCACCAGGCACGTGCCCCCCCACCTCCCCTCCGTAGTATTGTTTCCGGCTACGCGCCGGCCAGACACTACTAACACTGACGCTCACTAAAAACGGATAACACAAGAGAAAAGCTCAACACCGACTAAGTACTTCCGCACTCCTAAGGATCGCCTTGTTACACTGCTCGATTAGCGGTGGTGGTGGCACCAGCGGTGCAGTGGCCGTCAGCGCCAGGGCAGCTTTACACTTGGCAGTTTCACTAAAATGGATGGTATTTTTGTATGAGAGGGTGTTTTTTTGAATGGGGGCACGAGCGACGAGTTTTGTCAGTGGCGAAGCACTGCTACCTCAAGGTAGCATGTACAGTAACTCTAGTAGTGCATATTAGTGTGTCAGCCATTTCCGGCATTAGTAGTGCAAAAAGGACTACTCTGAAATTGGTACTGCATAAAGTTCGTACGAATAGTCTCCTCTATGTGCGAATGGTCGTCGATAATCTTTCTGGCACCGTGTGCACCCCATTCCCACTTTTTTCCTCATAGCTGCTCTCAGTGTCCACGTTTTAAGAATTTGGTGTGTTTTACTTCGCCATGGTTGTCGGCCGCCGGTGATATTTCTTTTTTCGCATGTTCAAAAAGCGTTTTCTGGTGCCGCCGGCATTCGGCACGATTCATTCCATAGACTTGATGGTGGTCTTTTGCAGAACCTTACTCTAAGTTCCAGTTTTTTCAGTCTCGGAAACCAATGGTCGTGACCCTCCATGATGGGAACCTCATGAAGAAGGTCTTAGCGGGCCATTGGCGACATGTTTGGCCAACTCAATTACAGTGCCGGACGAGCCATGACATGTCCAGAGTATGCCGGGGTGCTGTAAGGTGCTTTGTCGTAGCCTGGATATTTCTCGAGTCATGGCTTGCTTCCACATTTTGAGACATGACTGCAAAGCCCTTCCCCATTCACCATGTGGTCTGGCACAATTGGTCAATGCACTAGGCCATCAGGTAGGGGGTATGCTGCCATAATGTGTACAATCATGAAGAACAGTCGAACGAGAGTTGTAGCAACTCTCGTCCGATTGCTGCAGTGGGTCCGATATGCTGCTTATCAGATGCAACAAAGCCATCTGCCATAACCTGGCTGGCACTAGCAGCATCCTTAGCCATTAATATGAAGAAGGGCATCCTGTGCTTGTTATTTCTATATGTGGTTTCCATCATGAAAACTTCGGGATGGTTATGCAGGTTTTTTTTTAGTCAGTGACCTCATTTGAGGCAAGGCCTCAGACGGGAAAGGAGAGGAGCCATTTTCAAAAATTGCCAAAAAAGTTTAACTTTATAGCACCCGGGGAAAAAGTAAGATGGGAAAATATACAAGCAACTGTAAGAAATGAATAGGCCAAGTTTACGGCAACACTACTTTGACCGGCATCATGAGGCTAAGGAAAATCCCGTTGAATGTTTCAAAGGTAAAAGAAACAGTCATCGGTCGTTGTGAAGCTTGCAGTGGCTGAGGCGGCGTAGTTGTTGCGGACGCTGTGAAACGGTGGCACGGGCACTCGTGGGGCGGACGAGGAGGCAGGTAGGCTGTGATGTCGCCTAGTCAGGGTCTTGGCACGGCGGCCGGCGATCTCCTCGTTTACGTACGTCGCATGCAGGAAGGCAGCAGATGCCTGGGCAGGAATTCTTGCAAACAATAAATAACAAACATGCAGACTAAAGCCAGACACAGGTGCATGTTGTTCCGAAGCGCGCCTCGGACGACGTAACGAAGGGCGCCACGAATCCCGCCGCGGACTTCACTGCTACGAAAGACGGCGACGCCAAGCCGGTCCCGAAGGCGCCACTGCTCCGATCTCCGCCGACACGGTCACCAGACGTTTGGTAGCGTAGGTTTCTCAGCTCGCGACTGCGTCTGTGCAGAGCTTATAGACGAGCGGGTGAGACGACCGTGAGTTAAACAAGGTTTATGTACAGCATATCTACAGAGGTGTTTCAAATTCGGCACTGGGGCCGACAGCTTAGAGACCCAAAGAGCCGAGCTCTCCTCTCTAACACATAGGTCTACTGCTCGCGACGCGCCGCAGGGCTTTTTTAAATGCACCGGGTAGATTCTTTGAGTAACCAAATGTCCACCCAGAAGCGCTGCTGGTCGTGAGGTCAGAATCCTCCAATGGGGTTGTCGCTGGGCCGCGTCATTCTCATCTAATCTGGAGCCGCTGCGCTGCACGTGGCTGTACCCAAGGACGAGTGAAATCACCACGCAATGCGTCAGACTCGCCATACAGGAAGTCGCCGATTGCTTCGACGGGCTCGCTGGCTGAGGTGACTCACTGTGCGTGCGCGGCATAAAGGCACCGCCGCGTGTTGACGCCGTTGAGTTGTTCGCGTCAGGTGGGCTCGCGTGCTGGCCTTGACCCAGATTGCCTTTTTCAGAGGCATGGACGTTCGTTGCGGACTCGCAGGCATAACAGCACCCCCGCCTTCACACAATGCGCCGGAAAAACGAGTTGCTTCCACGTGGCTCGGATGTCAGGCGCGCTAGTTCGCCAGGTACCTCCAGGCTTGCTGCCAGGCTCAGGGAGGGAATGTAGCTCCAGACTCTGTTCCGAGATCACGTCCCATTCTCGAGGCCGGATCCCAGCTCCACTGTCTTGTCACCACAACTTGTCGACCAGCTTCGCCCGTGTCTTCTGACGATCTTTGGTCTCAGCACTTGTCGATGGTTCTGCAACACGTGAAGAACGTTTCGACAACAGACAACACACGACACAAGCAAGTGCCCTCGGTTACCCGAGAGAACACCAGACAAAGTATATTACATCATATACCTAGCTACATGTCTATCGGAATTTCGTTCCCTCTAGATCAAGAGGCACATGTGGGACACAAAACTCTTAAAATGAGAATTCAATTTTTTCACACGTACAATAACGTAAAGAAATAGAACAGAACATAAAGTTGGCTCCTTGAGCTCATTCTCGACGAGAGCGCTCAGCTAAGGTCGTGATGAGGTCAAAATTTTGCCCCTAATCGCCAGCGAGAAACCTGAAGGTGGAGAAGGTATAACTAAACGTATGACTCAATGCGTCTGCATTAGCGTTCAGGTTTCCTTTTTTGTAGCGAACGTCAAAGTTGTGCTGTTAGAGTATCAAGCTCCACCTCAGCAACCGGCCACTTTAAGGCGACGATACCTATGCGGAACTAAGGGCTGCTCGTACTTGTGACGTTGCACAAGGGAACAACGATACGGCTTGCTACGGATTGGCTCCTCACAAGTTAACACGATATCGTGTTCAATTACCGTAGTGTTTCCGGGACGGTCCGAAAACGCGTCTGCAAACTCGGAAACAATCCTTCTCAGGTCCTCCTTCTAGACTTCACTTAACCTAGGCTCTAGGTTTAACTGCTCCAAGATTACTTCCGATCCCCCTTCTATTACATCACTAGTGGTCAAAATTTTGGCTTCCTCTTCCTCTGAAGCATTCAAAAGCAGATTTACGACTGCTTGACGTTGAACGTACGGTTTCCTAGAGTTACTGTGGTAAATTTTGTTCGGCCACCTTCATAATTTCACTTCATAATTGGTATCAGAAAGCTTCATGGGTGCCTTCCACTTGTCCGCGGATTTCCCCGCTCTCTGACAAGTGTCGCATGAGCGTACAAAGTCTTCGATATCCTTCCAGCATTTCGACCAATAAAACTCAAGGGAAACTCTAGCCTTGTTCTTTTTTATGCCGAGATGTCCGGCCCACGCGTTTTCTTGTGCTAGTTTCAATCGGTGGCGACAATACTTTTGTGGCACCAAGAGCTGCTCATACTTGCTACCTTGCGCATTTGTGTAGCTCTGATACAGGAGCCCTGCTTCCTCAAAAAAAGGAACATTCTTTTTCTTTTAGATGCGGAAGCATCTTATACTCGCGCCTTGTAGTGCGCCGTCCACGCCGTCCGCACCGCTTCTCGAACATTCGACAGCTGACGCGCGCGCATGCGCCGTCGCGCCGTCGCCCACCATCTGTGCTTCTCCGCGCTTCTCCTTCGAGAACATTCGACAGCTGACAGCGCATGCGCCGTCGTGCCGTCGCCATCTGTGCCGCGCGCGCGCTTCTCCTTCGAGAACATTCAACAGCTGACAGCGCATGCGCCGTCGCGCTGTATATATACTCAAGGTCGGCGCTCGCTCGCTCAGTTGCTGCTCGTCGGTTGGTTTGTACGGCGCGTCGACGTCCAAGGTCGCGGTGAAATGAATTCCAACGAATCCACAAACACAATGATCGACGTCCCTTCGACCAGCGCCGTTCTTTCGCATACGTGTGTACGTGTTCACTCATTTAACACCCCCTCCTACAACCACGTTAACCAATTTAGCCATCGACCCAAGTAAGTCGCAATTTAACACCCCATTTCACAACCACGTTAACCAATTTAGCCATCGACCCAAGTAAGTCGCACTTACTTACACCCCGTTAACCAATTATCTGCTCCGCATCCTCCTCAGTGTTCCCCCAAGGGAAGCTGCGGGCAATTTTTTTCCCAAGTTTACACTTTCCGTTAACGCTTTTATCGAGAGGTCCTCAAGCTGCTCTCGAATGAGCGTTTCTCAATCAATCCTCGACAGCTCACTCCAACTTTCCGCTACAGGCGAGAGTGTTGCACCCCTTTCACTCTGACTCAATGGCGGCATGTCGTCACCCCCTGCTACGAAAACCGTGCCGGTCGCTTCGGCGACGGGCCGCTCGAGTGACTGCTCACATGACTCGCACGGAGAATTTCCTCTCTGAGGTTCTGTCGACTCGCCGCCAAGGTCGCTTGATCGTTCACCGCATTGAACAAGATCAAGCTCCTGCGAAAGCTTCCGGCTTGCGATCGCATGAGGGCCATGTACGCTAGGTTGGAGAAGAACGATTTACCCTGCACTTTGAGAAGCTGCTCTGAGTTGTTAGAGAAAAGATAAGTAAAACGCTCGGGAAGCGTGGCAGACACAGCCGCTTCGGTGCGAAGTTTACCGAACGGGCATTCAATGACAATCATAGCGATTGGTAAGGAAGCACTCTGCTCCTCGGCGACTTGCCTGATCCACGCGCATTCTCCTGTAAAGTCATCCGGAGACACCAACGAAGGATGGACAACGTCCATGGTTGCCGCTGAGTCTCGAAGTGCTCGACACGTTTTCCCATTCACACTAATTTCCTGCAGATACGGCTCTAACAACCGCGTGTTCTTTTCCGATTCTCAGATTGTTGCGAAAGCAAACTTTTGCTTACAGTTTATCGCGATCTGCCCTTCCTTTTTGCACTTGTAGCAGATTTGTGCCTTCTGTTCCTTTTTTGACTCTCAGATAGTTGCAAACTTTTGCTTACAGTTTATCGCGATATGTCCTTCCTTTCTGCAGTTGTAGCAGATTCGCGGCTTCCATTGAACTTGTTTCTTTGAAAAGCCCTCTTTCCTTTCGTCCTTTTCAACGCGCACTGCCCTGCTATGCAACTTTCGGCGAGTATAATACTCCTCAGCCAACTCTGCTGCCTTGTTTAGCTGCACTTCACCAAGTTTGTTCTGCAGCCAAAGCTCGACATCCTCCTCGATGCAGCGGTAGAATTGCTCCAATGCAATGCATTCTACCACTTTATCGCGGTCACCGTAAACACCTTCACCCTTGAGCCGTTCAATTAAATCGGCTTTAAGACGAAACGCGAAGTCAACATGTGACTCATTCCCCGTTTTAGCATACCGGAACCTTTGCCTGAAAACCTCTGGTGACAACTTATAACGTCTCAAGAGCACTTCCTTAACCTCGTTATAACTCTCAAATGCTTCCCTCGACAAGCAAGTTATCGCGTCGGACACTTCGCTGGCAAGAAGAGCTAACAGGTACTGCGCCCAAAGAGACCGCTCCAAAGCATTTCGCTCACAGACTTGTTCGAACTTGACGACATACTTCGCCATGTCCTTGCCTACTACGAACGGTGGCAGTTGGTCGCGAATTCTCTGACCGCTGACCTGAACTGTCGCAGAAGCTACGCTAGGCACCTGCGAACACTGTAGGATTGCCAATTCTATTCGTTTCAACTCAAGGCGCTCCTGTATCTCAGCCTCCTCACGGCGTTCTCCTCTTTAGGCTTTTTCCCGTTCGCGAACTTCTCGCCTTTCAGCTTCTTCACGTTTGCGAACTTGTCGCCTTTCAGCCTCTTCACGTTCGCGAACTTCTTGCCTTTCAGCCTCTTCGCGAAGTGCTTTGATATCACCCAGGCCTCATCGACTTCCTCAGCCGACACTCCTTCATCCTTCATGATCTCAAGGATCGCTTGCTCTCGTTTTGCACGGCCCAAGGTAATGACGAGCTCCTCAGAAACTTCGATGAGTTCCTGCACTTTAAAGTTCTCCATCGTTCATCCTAGCCTCTTGCTGTTTTCCCCTGTTAAGAATCTGCTTGCCGTACCCACTATAAGTCTACTAGCAAGACGCATAAACAATTTTAACACTGCCGTGTTTACCCCCTCCGCATTAACTTTGGCTTCAAAGCACTTCGACTTTGCTCAAAGCTCACTCTAATGCTTCACACAGCCCTTCCCTAAACTACTATAACCTGTGCTAGAGTAGTGTAATGAACTGAGGGGAAAACATCAGGCACTCACCGCATCAATGTCACTGACGCCGGCCGATCCCGCAGCTACCAACCACTGCTCCAAAGCGCGCCTCTGATGACGTTACGAAAGGCGCCACGAATCCTGCCGCTGACTTAACTGTTACGAAAGACGGCGACGCCAACACGGTCCCGAAGGCGTCACTGCTCTGATCTCTGCCGACACGGTCACCAGCCGTTTGGTAGCGTAGGTTTCTTAGCTCGCGACTGCTTCTGCGCAGAGCTGATAGACGAGCGGGCGAGACGACGGTGAGATAAACAAGGTTTATGTACAGCATATATATAGAGGCGTTACAAATTCGGCACTGGGGCCGACAGCTTAGAGACCCAAAGAGCCGAGCTCTCCTCTCTAACACATAGGTCTACTGCTCGCCACGCGCCGCAGGGCTTTTTTAAATGCACCGGGTAGATTCTTTGAGTAACCAAATGTCCACCTAGAAGCGCTGCTGGTCATGAGGTCAGAATCCTCCAATGGGGTTGCCGCTGGGCCGCGTCATTCTCATCTAATCTGGAGCCGCTGCGCTGCACGTGGCTGCACCCAAGGACGAGTGAAATCACCACGCATTGCGTCAGACTCGCCATACAGGAAGTCGCCGATTGCTTCGACGGGCTCGCTGGCTGAGGTGACTCACTGTGCGTGCGCGGCAGAAAGGCACCGAAGCGTGGTGACGTCGTTGAGTTGTTCCCGTCAGGCGGGCTCGCGTGCTGGCCTTGACGTAGATTGCCTTTTTCAGAGGCATGGACGTTCGCTGTGGACTCGCAGGCATAACAATGCTTCTACATCTGGAGGCAGTGCTCGTTGTCAAGTCCTGTGTACACACTGCGAGGTGCTAGATGACAATCGAGGCACATTTATTTTTGCAGGTAGTCCAACATTCAACGAGGAAACCCCAATTGTGAATTTAGAAAAATTTCTCAAGGGTTCAATCCAGTATATTCAGGCTGCTGGGAAGTACAAGAGGTCGTGCTTTCAACACCATCGTCAATGAGTCAGCATAAAAAAGACAGAAATTATGGGCTAGATCGGAAAAAGGAGAGCCTCAGTATGCTTCATTCCACACTTTTTGAGGAATACCACAGAAAGTCTGAAGAATGCATGCTCAGTCACAGTTACAAGCACTTGAACTGCAACAAAGCTATACAGATAATAACAATAATAAAAAAGGTAGTATGTAGTTTTCAGAAGATGTTTGTTACTCCATATCATCATAAATGAAGGCCGTACGAGGTGTGATCACGTGGAATACCACTACTATCGTGTGGAGCTTCTACTGTAGCCTTTGAAAGCCTGGGGCCATGTTGCGCTTTTGTGTGGAATGCAGTGTGCCGCGCCCGACCTGCCCAACATGTACACTCTTTCCAAAGTATGCGTGATGACCAAGACATTTGTAGTAGTATCCACCATCTGACCCTTTACAGGCTTTGAAAGCTGGCCAAACTCCTAGTGAGACAGAGAGAACACAAGGAGAAAGGCAGGGAGGTTAACCAGGGCTAATCCCCGGTAGGCTACCCTGCACTGGGGAAGGGGAGAAGGGAAGGAAAGTTATAGAGGAGACAAAAGGTCACCGACTAGGCCGACACGTAACAATTTCACCATCACAAACGACGAAACAGGCTGGTGTCTTTGAAAAAAAGGCAACAGTGCTTTCGTTGCCTTTCGGAGTATAGATAGGCAGTGCCATGGTCCCAATACTTTCTCGACAGTGAATTCTCTTTTGTCCACTTAATTTAAAACACTTTGCATTTGGAGCCTCTCGTTTGTGTGTGCCGGGCAATATCATAAGATGTGTTCAATAGTCTCATCGACGGCACAGTCGTTGCACTCCGTGCTGTCGGTCATCCATATCTTAAATGAGTAGACATTGGTGAAGGTGACGCCCAGACGCAGACGGCACAACACTGTACCTTCTTCCCTAGAAGCCAAACTCCTAGCTAACTGCTAATGCTTATGAAAGTTATTCTGCCAAGGACCTGAGAAGACTGCTCGAAGAAGACAGCTCTATATGGA
This sequence comes from Rhipicephalus annulatus, assembly GCA_013436015.1. Classification (NCBI taxonomy): domain Eukaryota; kingdom Metazoa; phylum Arthropoda; class Arachnida; order Ixodida; family Ixodidae; genus Rhipicephalus; species Rhipicephalus annulatus. The sequence continues at coordinate 143,444 of WOVY01003521.1, read as the reverse complement.
AAAAAGATGCTCCTAGCATTGCTCTTAAAATGGAGGTTTAGCCTACCGTTTACAAGAGCCTGGGCAGAAGTGTACATTGAGAGGTCCTGGTCGGAAGGAGGCAACTCAAAATGGAGCATGACAATCAGGACAAAGGCCAAGTGGCAACTGAGGAGGTAGAAGATGGGACTAAGGAGAAAGTGAGAAGGAAGGAGAGTATAAAAGGCAGAGTTAGGAGTCTTTCATATTGTATGGAAGACTCTAGAGAAGACTCTAGAAGACTCCACAGTAACTCTAGTAGTGCATATTAGTAGTAAAGATAGCATATACAGTAATTCTAGTAGTGCATATTATTGTGTCAGCCATTTCTGGCAACGGTACACTCAATAGTGCGAAAAGGACTACTCTAAAATTATTACTGCATAAAGTTCGTAAGAATGGTCTCCTCTATGTGCGAATGGTCCTCGATAATCTTTCTGGCACCGTGGGCACCCCATTCCCACTTTTCTTCCTCATAGCTGCTCTCAGTGTCCACGTTTTAAGAATTTGGTGTGTTGTACTTCGCCATGGTTGTCGGCCACCGGTGATAATTCTTTTTTCGCATGTTCAAGAAGCGTTTTCTAGTGCTGCCGGCATTCGGCACAACTCAATCCATAGACTGAATGGTGGTCTTTTGTAGAACCTTACTCTAAGTTAGTTTTGCTCAGGCTCGGCAAACAATGGTCGTGACCCCCCAGTGATGGCAACCTCATAAGGAGGGTCTTAGCGGTCCCTTTGCGACGTGCTTGGCAAGCTCACCGACAGGGCCGGACGAGTCATGACATGTCAGGAGTATGCCGGGGTGCTGTAAGGTGCTTTGTCGTAGCCTGGTTGTTTCACGAATCATGGCTTGCTTCCACATTTTGTGATATGACTGGAAAGTCGATCCCTCTTCACCGTGCGCTCTGGAACAATCAGGCATTTGCACTAGGCAATCAGGTAAGGGGTATGCTGCCATAATAAGTACAGTAGTGAAGAACAGTCGCACGAGAGTTCTAGCAACTCTCGTCCGATTGCTGCGGTGGGTACGATGTGCTGCGGTTCAGATGCAACGAAGGCATCTGGCACAACATGGCTGGCACCAGCACCATCGTTAACCTCTAATACGAAGAAGGGCCTCCTGTGCTTGTTAGTTCTATAGGTGGCTTCCATGATCAAAACTTTGGGATATTCCTCAAACATCCTTTAAATTTGTCTGTTTTGCACGTATGTGATCTACTGTAGCCCATCGTGTTCACGAGTAATGGTGTAATGGTAGCATTTTCTTTCTCACGGAGGTCGTGGATCACTTGCATGAGGTTTTGCACGTCATCTCTTCTGTTCTTGCTACTTTCAGGTTCAGTATATCTTTCGCACTCAATACTTTTCCTGTAAAGCAATTGTGGCAAAAACATGCAAGGTTTGTCATAAACACAACGATGTGAAAATGACTAAACAGCGTGACCAAATACACGAGGACAAAGCTGTTACATCGGCGGCAGAGACGCTGCCGTAGACATGAACAAGTCGTTGTCACCAGACAAAAGACAGCGTTTATTGACCGCTTGAAACTTATATCATGAAAGAGGGAAAAGGGTGTGGAGAGGGAACAAATAGAGAGAGAAAACGCATGCACCTGCTGTTCTGCCTTCACTTCGACAACCGCTGGCGTTGTACACTTCTTTTATTTAGTAACCATAACATTCCTCCGGACTTTTTCTTCTCGTGGACCGATACTGCAGACGCGTGCTTGGCGTCTTCGGTCATCACTTCGTAGACACCGACTGGAATTCGGCATCAGGGCAATTCGGTCGCATCAGGGCAATTCACTACATCCCTTTGGTCTGTATTTTCTGCAGTTAGAGTTAGCGTTTTTCCAGTGCCCCCTGTTGTTGTACACATGCGAGCCAGGTGCCCTTGCCTACCACAAGTGTAGCATCGATGGCTCTTTTGAAAGCACGTAGCAGCTTTTAGACCGTACTTGACACAGCATTTGCAATGCCGCGGCGCGTTTCTTTCCTCCTTCGTTAGGGTGTCAGACGTGCGCCGTTGGCTAACGTTCAGAACTGTCGAAATATCAGTGTGCTTATCTATCTCCTGCGAACCGGCTTATACGCTTTCCGCAGCCAAACAAAGGGCTTCTGCTTTTCAAGTGTCAAGTCGCTTGTCGGTAGCAACTGTTTTCGCAAACTTCTCGAGCGAACAACACATACGGTTCTGTCTTTCAGCTCTCGGTCTAACATGAACGAAAGCTTGCACTTCTGGGCAATCTTTCTAATTGAACAATGGACGCTTTCACTGACTCCCCTTCCTGTTGTTTACGGTGAAAAAACTTGAAGCTCTCCGAGATCTCATCAGGCGTGCGGCAATTTTGAAGTTGTCGCGTTCTCTGTGTAATGCATATGGTGCACCGCCTCTTTGCGAAATTAGTTTATACTTCGGGTACGGCAGCATGTTGTCACTGGATACATAGGTCATTTAATCAGTTGAAGTTAAAAAGTTAACACCAGTGTCTAACCTGGAAAGAAGAAATCTTCCTGGCCGTTCATTTTTCCTTGACGAGTGGAGGTGGGCGATGTCTGCGCGGCGAGATACATGCGCGCCGCAATTGCTGCATTTCACTTTGCATACCGACACGTGGCTTGCCAGAACGGCTAACTTGCAGACGAAGTTACAGCCGCCGTTGACAAAGAAAACGGGGAGCTCCATATGGTGGGACCGCTCGAATATTCGCAATTCGTTGTCGCTGTTCTCGAAGTTGACACTATGGTCGGGGCAATGACCCGAGCTAAGACCCCTGCACACAGAACAGGAGATGTGATGGCATGGCAGCCCCGCAGTTACCGGAGCCACGAAGCCGCAAGCGCTGCACACCTGTTCTTGGGAAAGTGGTTGCACAAAGGGAATGCGGTTTCGCTCGAAGAAGTCACCGAACCCGAGAGGACGTACTCCGTTTGCTGCAGCATCTTCTCCGGCGAAAATAAGTTGACAAGCTGGGAGCAGTTCTGCTCACAAGGAGCCAAGTGCCAGGGTAGAGCTAACAAAGGGCGCTCAAAAAACACATGGCAGCTAGAAACTGGTGCTTGTTAGTTCTATACATGGATTCCATGATCAAAACTTTGGGATATTCCTCACACATCCTTTACATTTGTCTTTTTTGCACGTATGTGATCTGTAGCTCTTCGTGATCACGAGTAATGGTGTAACGGTCGCATTTTCTTTCTCGCGGAGGTCATAGATCACTTTCATGAATCACTTACCCCAGTACACAAACACCTTGTTTCAATAAAAATGAAAGTCATTTGAGCGTCAGCTACTTGGCTTTTGTATAAGGGTTCTTATCCAAAACAAAGGAGGGCTTAGGCCCTACCCCAGTGCGGAAGCCAAGACCCGAGCAACAGGGGGGCACATAAGCGCGGCGGCCCGCCGCGCTCGGCCCGGTGCTAATCTTAGCCGCATTCGCCGCAAGTGCACACGATATCATTGCAGTGCTTAGACGGGATTCTGACTTAGAGGCGTTCAGTCGTAATCCCACGGATGGCAGCTTCGCACCGCTGGACTCTCGACCACGCACGTGAACCAAGTGTCCGAATCTACGGTTCCTCTCGTACTGAGCAGAATTACTATCGCAACGACCAGTCATCAGTAGGGTAAAACTAACCTGTCTCACGACGGTCTCGATTCAAAATTGGCTAGTACCACCAAGATCTCCACCAGCAACTGCTCCAGGCGGGCTCACTCACACCCAACACCTTCAACGCACACCGCTGCGGCCCTTCTACTCGTCGCGGCTTAGCACCCCCACATTTCGTGCTTTTCTGCCAGCGCAGTCAGGGATAAGCACGTCGCTAGAGCGCCATCCATTTTCGTGGTTAGTTGCTTCGGCAGGTGAGTTGTTACGCACTCCTTAGCGGATTCTTGAGTCAGACTAGAGTCAAGCTCAACAGGGTCTTCTTTCCCCGCTGATTTTGCCAAGCCCGTTTCCTAGGCTGTGGTTCCGCTAGATAGTAGATAGGGACAGAACGTATATTGGGGCTTAAAAAACAACATAAACTAAATGTCTCAGCCTGCACCACCAAGGTATAGTAACAGGCTTAATTCAATGAAAATAAAATGAATAGGGCTTGCGCCAAAGGGTTGATTTGGAGGATAGAAAGGAGATGAGAGGGGAGGAAGAGAAATGGGAAAAAGGGATGAAAAAAAAAGTGAAATACTATCCAGTGCCACCCCGGCGACGGGAACAGGCCGACTCCATCTGCGGGATTCATTTTCATTTTTCAATAAGATATGTGGTTTTACAATAGTTTTGTTCTTGTGCCTTGTATCTTGACTAACATTTCTTCTTCTTGGGCTTCTCGGGTCTTGTGTGTGGATCTTTCATCTCCTTCTTCTCGCGGGCTCCACGGGTTGACCTTTGTTCTCAATTATTCCTCCTGCTTGAGAAAAGACTATTAGTCACATGTTATTCACTCTTTTGAGATACCGTGTTTGTTTGCCGTATGGTTTCTCGATTTATCTGTTTAAAGCCTTCTTAATTGTTTGTGTTCTGTGAACCTCGATATTTATTTGGAACTTTTGGAGTCTGGTTGGGTAGTGAATGAGGAATTGACTTGCTATTTATATACGCTGTCCTGTTACCTAATGGCTGTCACTGTCATGCAGTTTTGAGCTAGACCTTTTCCGTCGTTGCTTCCTGCATTTATGTTATCAATGTTTTCCTTGTCTCATTCTCTCTTTTTATTTTTATTCTTTTCCCCTCGTCTCTTGTGTAATAATATTTGCTTACCAGGGGATCTTGGTGGACCCAAAGCAATGTTAATTTCGGAGTCTATTGGAAAAGTTACTGCTTCACCTCCCTAGACTCATCTTTATTCTATAACTCTAGTTATTGTTTTTTTGTGCTTTCTTAAATCTTATTTTAGTTTTGATGATGGTACTCAACGGTTGTAGGATGTCCGAATGCATCTTCCTTGCCAATTCTGTTATTTTGATTCTTGGTCGTGTTCATCCGTCACCCAAACATGCCAGCCGGGGGTGACTCCGCATCCTCCACTCCTTTGTTCCTGGGTGGTTATTGTTTCAGGTCTAGGATTAGGAATCAGGAAGCACTCATTGCGTGGAACTTAGCCACGCTTTATGGGGTCTATCGCATTTGATTGCCTGAGGCTGTGCCTTGTGTCCAAACTTCAGAATGAATGTCCTTTGATTGTTCCTGGGTTTCGTGCTGACTTCTTCGATGTTTGCGTAGGTCTGGGATCAAAGGGTGGACCTAAGGTCCTCGATCTACCATCGATCTTCGCTTTGTAGAAATGGTGGTTCGAGTCTAGGATCATAGTTGGACGATTTGTCTAGATCTACTATCGGCCCGATATATCTGAAAGAGGACTCGGCAATAGTCTGATCCTTTTAGACTGATGGACCTATGAGGTGGACTTGGTCCAGTGGTTCGGATGCACCATTAACCCCTCCCAGCGATGAAATTGAATCACGGATTTGATTGTGTTAAAGTTTCCCAATGTAGTTTATCTTTTGATCTCATTGAGTACCCTTGTTATGATTATGCCTGTAAAACTTTTTTGTTGATAGTTTTAACTATGTCTTTTATGATTTCTATGCCGTTTAAGTCCCCAATGATCTCCGGTTTGGCTTTGTTTGGATTAGTGTATTTCTTGTTCAGTGCATTAATCTCTTGTTTCACTGTTTTACATGAATCCAAGTAATAGTCAAATGTTTGAGCCTCTTCTCCACAAATACATCTTTCGCTTCCGGTTATTCTGAACCTCTTGAAGTAGAAAGGAAACCTACCATGTCCGGTGACAGCCTGTGTTAGCCCATAATCAAGAGGGAAGGTTTTGGCAATAAGTTTGGAGTTTTTGATCCACTGTTATGTGTATGAATGCTTCTCTTCCTGGTTCCAGTATTGGTTCCATTGCTCTCAGCATTGTCTGCGCGATTCCGTTTTAATGTAACTTTTTGACATAGGGATATCATAATCGGTACCCTCTTTAGTGGCCTATTTGGCCAATTGATCCAGACTGCTCGGGTAGCGGTGGTGGTGGCACCAGAGGCGCGGTGGTCGCTTGCACCAGGGCAGCTGTACAGTTGGCAGTTTTCACTTAAATGGACGGTTAGTTTGTACGCGAGGGCACTTGGCGAATGGGGGCACGAGCGACGAGTTCTGTCAGTGGCGAAGCGCTGCTACTTAAAGGTAGCATGTACAGTAACTCTAGTAGTGCGAATTAGTGTGTCAGCCCCGCCGCGGTGATCTAGTGGCTAAGGTACTCGGCTGCTGACCCGCAGGTCGCGGGTTCGATTCCCGGCTGCGGCGGCTGCATTTCCAATGGAGGCGGAAATGTTGTAGGCCCGTGTACTCAGATTTGGGTGCACGTTAAAGAACCCCAGATGGTCAAAATTTCTGGAGCCCTCCACAACGGCGTCTCTCATAATCAAATGGTGGTTTTGGGACGTTAAACCCCACAAATCATCATCATCAATTAGTGTGTCAGCCATTTCCGGCAACAATAGTGCAAAAAGGACTACTCTGAAATTAATACTGCGTAAAGTTCGTACGAATAGGGATGACTCTGGGCTTGATGGGCTTGTTGGCTGTGAGGATGCTCCACCTGGACAGGACAGAAGCGATGTTCCTCGTCCCCACAGTCCACCGTTTGGAGGCCACGCATACTGCAGTCGGCAGGCATGGTTGACGGCGGCGGGTAGCTGCCAGGCACGTACACCAGCGGAGGGCCGTTCCCGCTCTGTGATTCATAATAAAGCTTCCGCACTGCAGGTTTCAGGCCAACGACCTTACGAAAGGTGGGTGGTACAGCCGGCTTATACGGGTTCCGCAGACGCCCTGGTTCCGCGACCCACTGCTCCTCGGGCTCACTAAGAAAAGGCTGTCCACTTCCTGGCACTGGCACCTGTGGAACTCCTGGCACTGGCAAATCGTAGGGAGGGTCTTCCCTAGCCTCCTTGCAGGGCAAGGTTCTTGTTCTGTCTGGACAATTTTCAAGGTGATGGCGGGATGCATCCCGTTCAGCAGGCGCACTATGGTCAAAATTGAAAGGACATGGCAACACTCTGCGCGGGCAATCTCCTTGTCGACACATTGTGCTAATGGCCCTCGGTAATCTTTCTGGCGCTGTGGTCAGCCCATTCCCACTTTTCTTCCTCATAGCTGCTCTCAGTGTCCACGTTTCAAGAATCCGGTGTGTTGTACTTCGCCATGGTTGTAGGCCGCCGGTGATAAATCTTTCTTGCTTATTCAAGAAGCATTTTCTAGTTCTGCCAGCATTCGGCACGATTCAGTTCATAGACTGAATGGTGGTCTTTTGTAGAACCTTACTCTATGTTACAGTATTGCTCAGGCTCGGCAACCAATGGTCGTGACCCTCCAGTGATGGCAACCTCATGAGGAGTGTCTTTGCGACGTGCTTGGCAAGCTCACCGACAGGGCCGGACGAGTCATGACATGTCAGGAGTATGCCGGGGTGCTGTAAGGTGCTTTTACGTAGCCTGGTTGTTTCACTAATCATGGCTTGCTTCGACATTTTGTGATATGACTGGAAAGTCGATCCCTCTTCACCGTGTGGTCTGGCACAATCAGGCATTCGCACTAGGTCATCAGGTAGGTGGTATGCTGCCATAATAAGTACAGTAGTGGAGGACAGTCGCACGAGAGTTCTTGCAACTCTCGTCCGATTGCTGCGGTGGGTTCGAAGTTCTGCGGTTCAGATGCAACGAAGGCATCTTGCACAACATGGATGGCACCAGCACCATCCTTAACCTATAATATGAAGAAGGGCCTCATATGCTTGTTAGTTCTATACGTGGCTTCCATGATCAAAACTTTGGGATATTCCTCAAACATCCCTTACATTTGTCTGTTTTGCACGTATGTGATCTACTGTAGCCCATCGTGTTCACGAGTAATGGTGTAATGGTAGCATTTTCTTTCTCACGGAGGTCGTGGATCACTTGCATGAGGTTTTGTACGTCATCTCCTCTCTTCTTGCTACTTTCACGTTCGGTATATCTTTGGCACTCAATACTTTTCCTGTAAAGCAATTGTGGCAAAAACGTGCAAGGTTTGTCATAAACACAACGATGTGAAAATGACTAAACAGCGTGACAAAGTACACGAGGACAAAGCTGTTACATCGGCGGCAGAGACGCTGCCGGAGACATGAACAAGTCACTGTCACCAGGCAAAAGACAGCGTTTATTGACCGCTTGAAACTTATATCATGAAAGAGAGAAAAGGGTGCGGAGAGGGAACAAATAGAGAGAGAAAACGCATGCACCTGCTGTTCTGCCTTCACGTCGGCAACAGCTGGCGTTGCGACACTTTTTTTATTTAGTAACCATAACATTCCACCGGATTTCTTCTTCTCGTGAACCGATACTGCAGACGGGTTCTTGGCGTCTTCGGTCATCACTTCGTAGACACCGACTGGAATTCGCCATCAGGGTGATTCGGCTATGTGCGAAATTACAAAACAGGCGGCAAATGGACGCCGAGAAGGGTCAAGGCTACGACTGTTGCTGAAGCGATTGCGAAGGGCAACCGCTTTTAGCAAAGCAACCCTTTATGTGTGTTTATGATTGCCAGCTTTCGCGAGTACTCGTCCAATGCAATCTGGTCGTAAGGGTCTCGCAGATCCAAGATACTGCATTTTTCTTTGCCTCGCAAATTTGCAAAGATGTCATAATTGACTGGCAAATGATATTGCTTCATTTCACACACAGGGTTTAATGTTACCTTAAAATCTCCACAAATGCGCACAGCGCTGTCGCTCTTCAATACTGGTACTATTGGTGTCTTCCAATCTGCAAATGGTACAGGAGATATTATGCCAGCTTCTACTAGTCTATTTATCTCAGCAGATACCTTATCTAGCAGCTTAAAAGGAACCTTTCCAGCCATGCAAAATTTTGGAATTGCCGTGTCCTTGATGTAAAGTTTAGCTGGTGGGCTCTTGACTAACCCAAGGCCTTCAGTGAATATCTCTGCATATTCGGCCATTACGGCGCCCGTTCCTGCTGCCTTCTGTTGGCTTGTCACGCTAGGCGGCGTAGTGATGTGCAGAACCGGCGTACTTTTTGCTGCAATTTCTCCAATAAGTCTCGTACACACAGCTTGGGACCTTCACAATCTAACACGGTAAGGTTACAGTCAACCTCTGCGGACATATAATTTGCCTTCGTTGCCAATGTGCCTAACAAAAATAGTTTGCCCAGGTAACAAGACAACTTTAAATAGGTATTCTGCAGCTGGGGCCCACGATTGCGATGTGCCTCATACGTTCCTTTAGGAACAATGCAGGCAGGAGAACCTGTGTCCACGTCAATCTCTATGGTGACCGCATTCCATGTGATAAATTTTTTTGGGGGGGGGGAACCACGGGCTGAGTACCTGTGACGAACCAGATTTCATTGCGCGAGAGTCACTGTCATTTCTGTGGTCTGTTTTTTTTGCAGTTTGAGTTAGCGTTTTTTCGGTACCCCCTGTTCTTGTACACATGCGAGCCAGGTGCCCTTGCCTACCACAACTGTAGCATCGACGGCTCTTTTGAAAGCACGTAGAAGCTTTGTAACCGTACTTGACACAGAGTTTGCAATGAAGTGGCGCGTTTCTTTCCTCCTTCGTTACGGTGTCAGACGTGCGTCGTTGGTAACGTTCAGAACTGTTGAAATATCAGTGTGCTTATCTATCTGCTACGAACCCTCTTCTGCGCTTTCCGCAGCCAAAGAAAGGGCTTCTGCTTCTTCAAGAGTTAAGTCGCTTGTCGGTAGCAACTGTTTTCGCAAACTTCTCGAGCGAACAACACATACGGTTCTGTCTTTCAGTTCTCGGTCTAACATGAACGAAAATTTGCACTTCTGGGCAATCTTTCTAATTGAACAATGAACGCTTCCACTGATTCCCCTTCCTGTTGCTTACGGTGAAAAAACTTGAAGCTCTCCGGGATTTCATCAGGCGTGAGGCATTTTTGAAGTTGTCGCGTTCTCTGTGTAATGCATATGGTGCACCGCCTCTTTGCGAAATTAGTTTACATACTTCGGGTACGGCAGCATGTTGTCACTGGATACAGTGGTCATTTAATCAGTTAATTGAAGTTGAAAAGTTAACACCAGTGCCTAACCTGGAAAGAAGAAATCTTCCTGGCCGTCCATTTTTCCTTGACAAGTGGAGGTTGGCGATGTCTGCGTGGCGAGATACATGCGCGCTGCAATTGCTGCATTTCACCTTGCATTCCGACTCGTGGCTTCCCGAAACGGCTAACTTGCAGAAGAAGTTACAGCCGCCGTTGACAAAGAAAATGGGGAGCTCCATATGGTGGGACCGCTCGAATATTCGCAATTTGATGTCGCTGTCTTCAAAGTTGACACATTAATCGGGGCAACGACCCGAGCCAAGAGCTTTGCACACAGAACAGGAGATGTGATGGCATGGCAGCCCAGCAGTTACCGGAGCCACGAAGCCGCAAGCGCTGCACACACGTTCTTGCGAAAGTGGTCGCACAACGGGAATGCGCTTTCGCTCGAAGAAGTCACCGAACCGGAGAGGACGTACTCCGTTTGCTGCAGCATCTTCTTCGGCGAAAATAAGTTGACAAGCTGGAAGCAGTTCTGCTCACAAGGAGCACAGTGCCGGGGTAGAGCTAACAAAAGAGCGCTCACGGAACACATGACAGCTAGAAACTTGTGTTTGTTAGTACTATACGTGGCTTCGATGATCAAAACTTTGGGATATTCTTCACACATCCTTTACATTTGTCTTTTTTGCACGTATGTGATTTGTAGCTCTTCGTGATCACGAGTAATGGTGTATCGGTCGCATTTTCTTTCTCGCGGAGGTCGTGGATCACTTGCATGAATCACTTACCCCAGTACACAAACACCTTGTTTCAATAAAAATGAAAGTCATTTAAGCGTCAGCTACTTGGCTTTCGTATAAGGGTTGTTATCCAAAACAAAGGAGGGCTTCGGCCCTACCCCAGTGCGGAAGCCAAGACCCGAGCAACAGGGGGCACATAAGCGCAGCGGCCTGCCGCGCTCGGCCAAGCGCTAATCTTACCCGCATTCGCTGCAAGTGCACACGATATCATTGCAGTGCTTAGGCAGAATTCTGACTTAGAGGCGTTCAGTCGTAATCCCACGGATGGTAGGTTTGCACCACTGGACTCTCGACTAAGTACGTGAATCAAATGTCCGAATCTGCAGTTTCTCTCAAATCGAGCAGAATTACTATCGCAATGACCGGTCATCAGTAGGGTAAAACTAAACTGTTTCACGACGGTCTCAATTGAAAATTTGCTAGTACCACCAAGATCTTCACCAGCAACGGCTACAGGCGGGCTCACTTACGCCCGACACCTTCAACGCACACCGCTGTGGCCCTTCTACTCGTCGCGGATTAGCACCCGCACATTTCGTGCTTTTCTGCCAGCGACGGCCGGGTATAGGCGCGTCGCTAGAGCGCCATTCATTTTCGGGGCTACTTGCTTCGGCAGGTGAGTTGTTACACACTCCTTAGCGGATTGTTGAGTCAGACTACAGTCAAGATCAACAGGTTCTTCTTTCCCCGCTGATTTTGCCAGGCCCGTTCCCTTGGCTGTGGTTTCGCTAGATAGTAGATAGGGACAGAAGGGATATTGGGGCCTAATGAACAACAAAAATAAATGCCTCAGCCTGCACCACTGAGGTATAACAGGCTGAATTCAATGGTCATAAAATGAATAGGGCTTGCGCCAAAGCCTTGATTTGGAGGATAGAAAGGTGATAAGAGGGGAGGAAAGGAAGGGGAAAAAGGGATGAAAGAAAAGTGAAATACTATCTGGTGCCACCACGGCCACGAGAAGAGGCCGACTCCATTCGCGGGATTTATTCTCATTTTTCATTAAAATATGTGGTTTTACAATAGTTTTGTTCATGTGCCTTGTATCTTGTCTAACATTTCTTTTTCTTGGGCTTCTCAAGTCTTGTGTGTAGATCTTCCATCTCCTTTTTCTCGGCGGCTCCACGGGTTGACCTTTGTTCTCAATTATTCCTCCTGCTTGAGAATGGACTATTAGTCACATGTTATTCACTCTTTTGAGATACCGTGTTAGTTCGCCGAATGGTTTCTCGATTTATCTGTTTAAAGCCTTCCTAATTGTTTGTGTGTGAACCTCGATATTTATTTGGAACTTTTGGAGTCTGGTTGGGTAGTGAATGAGGAATTGACTTGCTATTTATATACATGTCCTGTTACCTAATGGCTGTCACTGTTATGCGGTTTTGAGCTAGACCTTTTCCGTTGTTGCTTCCTGCATTTATGTTATCTATGTTTCCCTTGTCCCATTCTCTCTCTTTATTTTTATTCTTTTCCCTTCGTCTCTTGTGTAATAATATTTGCTTACCCGGGGATCTTGGTAGACCCAAAGCAATGTTAATTTCGGAGTCTATTGGAAAAGTTGCTTTCTTACGGCTTCACCTCCTTAGACTCATCTTTATTCTATAACTCTAGTAATTGTTTTTTATGCTTTCTTAAATCTTATTTTAGTTTTGATGATAGTACTCAACGGGTATGGGATGTCCGAATGCATCTTCCTTGCCAATTCTGTTATTTTGATTCTTGGTCGTGTTCATCCGTCACCCAAACATGCCAGCTGGGGGTGACTCCGCATCCTCCACTCCATTGTTTATGGGTGGTTATTGTTTCAGGTCTAGGATTAGGAATCAAGAAGCCCTCATCGCGTGGAACTTAGCCACGCTTTATGGGGTCTATCGCATTTGATAGGCTTAGGCTGTGTCTTATGTCTGAACTTCAGAATTAATGTCCTTTGATTGTTCTCTAGTTTTGTGCTCACTTTTTCTATGTTCGCGTAGGTCTGGGATCAAAGGGTGGACCTAAGGTCCTCGATCTACCATCGACTTTCGCTTTGTAGAAATGGTGGTTCGGGTCTAGGATCATAGTTGGACGATTTGTCCAGATCTACTATCGGCCCGATATATCTGAAAGTGGACTCGGCACTCGTCTGATCCTTTTAGACTGATGGACCTGTGAGGTGGACTTAGTCCAGTGGTTCGGATGCACCGTTAACCCCTCCCAGCGATGAAATTGAATCACGGATTTAATTGTGTTAAAGTTTCCCGATGTAGTTTATCTCTTGATCACATTGAGTACCCTTGTTATGATTATGCCTGTAAAACTTTTTTGTTGATAGTTTTAACTATGTCTTTTATGATTTCTATGCCGTTTAAGTCCCCAATGATCTCCGGTTTGGCTTTGTTTGGATTAGTGTATTTCTTGTTCAGTGCGCTAATCTCTTGTTTTACTGTTTTATATGAATCCAAGTAATGGCCAATTGTTTGAGCCTCTTCTCCGCAAATACATCTGTCGCTTCCAGTTATTCTGAACCTCTTGAAGCAGAAAGGAAACCTACCATGTCCGGTGACAGCCTGTGTTAGCCAATAATCAGGTGGGAAGGTTTTGGGGATAAGTTTGGTGTTTTTCATCTACTGATATGTGTACGAATGCTTCCCTTCCAGGTTCCAGTATTGGTTCCATTGCTCTGAGCATTGTCTGCGCAATTCCTGTTTAATGAAACTTTTTGACTTAGGGATATCATAATCGGTACCTTCTTTAGTGGCCTCTTTGGCCAATTGATCCGCCAATTTGTTTCCTGAGATTCCCTTATGTGCTTTCGTATATACCAATGTTATTTTGAATTCTGTCAATTGATTTATTAGTAATCTGATTTTGTGGATAAATGGGTTGGTGTTGTTTGGGTTCTTTAATGCTTCTAATGTTGATAAGCTATCCGTTACTGTTTGATATTTATTTTGTTTTTTCATTCTACCTAATTCTTTTATAGCCTCTAATATGGCGACTGTTTCAGCTTCAAAGTTGTTGGAATATTCTGGCAGTTTCATCTGCTTATACGTTATGGCGTTATCACCGCTGTCAATAATAACATATGCTGCACCGCATTTGTTTTCTTTTTGCGACCCCCCCACAGGGGCGCCTGCGCAAGTAGGCGTTTGGTGTGTAGCGACACCGCGAACCCGAGCTCACGTGAGAGTTCCGACTCCCTCCCACGCCTAGCTGTGCGTGGCTTTGCCGTGTCCAGCGAAAAGGGGATCCTGGGGGTTGAGCCGACGCTGGGTGATTGGACCTTTAAGTCCCCCCGGCAGAGGCAACACACCCCTTTGGCCCCGGCTTCACGTAGACGGCTCCCCCGGATGGACCCGCCTTGGGGGAATCAGCAGACGCCTTTTCCTGTCTCCCCCTCACATCTTCGTCTTTTCTTTTACTTCAAATCTTTCCTGTCCTCTACTCTTTTCAGTTGACTTCCGTGTTTCCTGGCGGCAAAGGTTTACCCTGCGTGGCTATCCTACCTTGGATACACCATATTCGGTTATAGTGGTGGTGTACAGCTGACGTCTGCAGGTTCTGTGCTTACAGACCCTGCAGCGTCCCCTTGTAGGACTCCATGGTGGGTGGCTGGCACCGCTGCCGAAAATAAACCTTTTCTTATGGCTAGTTCCTTCCCCCCACTCCCTGATCGCCCTCATAAAAGAGGGCGCACCGATGAAGTATTCCAGTTTTTGGTCACCAGAGAGTATCCTTTCCCCGATTCCACGTTATCCACGCTGACACAGCCGGCAAACCAGTGAGAACAATTTCACCTTTCCTTGTTTCGAAGTCTTTGACAGAAATCTTTGGCCCAGGATATAAAGCATCGAGAATGGCAAGTGGTGACCTACTGTTGGAGCTCCGCGACCAGAAACAGTATGAAAAATTGTCTAATCTAGTGAAATTTTGAGATATCAAATTAATAGTAACCCCACACTGAACCATGAACACCACCCGTGGCGTTGTTTCAGATGATGACCTGTTAGGGCTTACGGAGGCTGAACTACTGGAGGGTTTCAGCGAACAGAATGTCTTCAACGTGAAGCGAATTAGGATAAGGCGTGATGGAAAAGAAGTCCACACTAAGCACTAATTCTTACCTTCAATTCAAGTGTACTGCCTGACTCCGTTTAGGCTGGGTATATAAAGCTTCGAGTGAGGCCATATATACCAAACCCTCTCCGATGTTTCAAATGCCAGTGATTCGGCCACAGTTCACAAAACTGCCGAGGCCGCCTAACTTTCGCCAAATGCAGTGCTGAAGAACACATATCTGAAGCCTGTGAAAACTCTCTTCACTGTGCGAACTGTAATAGGGAGCATGCCGCTACTCACGGTCATGCCCATGCTGGAGAAAAGAAAAAGAAATTGTCACAATTAAAGTAGAACAAAACATTTCCTTTAAGGAGGCACGAAGGCAGGTGTCCTACCTACTAGAAACCAGCTTTGCCGAAGTGGCGCGTCAGGGGGCAGTGCCACGACGGCCTCCGGCGGCTGTCTGGCACACGCGTAGTGAGCCGGCGGTGACGCCATCCGCCCCCTCGGCGGTTGCAGCCAGTGCTGCTCCGCCATCGAAGAAGGACCCACCAACCTCCGGGCTGGGGGCCGCGAAGACCTTGTCTTTAGAGTCGAGGCCCTCAAAACAACTGCAGCGCTCGCAAGAGCGCTTGTCCAGTGCCTCACTAGAGGCAATGGACACAACTCCGAGCGCGAGGGCGCAGCAAGCGCCTAAGGATTGGCGCGACTTCGTCGACTGATCCAAAAAAGAAAAATCTCGCGCCACGGCCCCTGGAAAGGGTCCGTGAGCTAATTTTTCATCCTTGAGCACACAGCACAAAACACATCTAAAATGGACACGCAGATTTTACAGTGGAATGTGAGAGGACTTCTCCATAACCTCGATGATATTAGAGAACTTCTTAATAAACATACTCCAAAGGTGCTGTGTGTTCAGGAAACACATCTCAAGTCCACACAAACAAACTTTCTAAACCAATATGCCATCTTCCGCAAAGACCGTGACGACGCTGCCGCCTCGCCGGGCGGTGTCGCTATAATAGTTGATAAAGGTGTTGCCTGTAAGCAATTAAACCTCTGAACTTCTTTTGAGGCATTTGCTGTCCGAGCAGTGCTGTTCGGGAAGCTACTAACAATTACTTCTATTTACATTCCTCCGTGCTATCAACTTTCGAAGACAGAATTTCAAAGCTTCATTGATGAACTTCCTCCGCCATATATAGTCGTTGGTGATCTAAATGCACATAATCCTCTATGGGGCGACTCCCGTTTGGATGCAAGAGGACGCCTAATAGAACACTTTCTGTTTTCGTCAGGTGCATGTTTACTTAACAAAAAAGAATCAACATATTATAGCACTACGCACAACACGCACTCTTCTATAGACCTGAGTATTGTCTCGAGTACACTAATTCCTTATCTGGAATGGTCTGTTCTCAAGAACCCCTTTGGGAGTGACCACTTTCCGATAATGTTGAAGCTAACTAAACAAGATACATGCTCCCGTGACTTTCCTCGTTGGAACACCAAGTCAGCCAATTGGGAACTGTTCCGAGAAAACACATTTTTAGATGGAGAGGACATTGCTGATTTTAATATAGACGATGCTGTGGCTACCTAACAGATTTTGTTATTGACGCTGCAGTGAAATGTAATAAGCAAACTAACGGAATGACTAATAAGCGTCGCAACTCATGGTGGATTGACGACTGTCGGAAAGCGTGAAATAGTCAGAATAAAGCTAGGAGACTACTCCGAAATTACCCAATGGCTGAAAACCTCAACAATTTCAAACAGGTTAAATCCCAAGCCAGAAGAACGCGTCGTCTTGCAAAGAAAGAAAGTTGGAATAGGTACATCTCCGGTATAAATTCTTACACCGACGAAACGAAGGTTTGGAATAGGGTAAACAAGTTAATGGGTCGGGAGTCACACCCCCTACCTTTGGTAAGTACCCGAAGGGAGAGCCTGGAGGAGCAGGCGGACTGCCTAGGCGAACACTTTAAATACGTCTCAAGTGCATCGCACTACACAGAAACGTTTTTAAGATTCAAAGAACGCGAAGAGCGGCAACCCCTTAAATCTAAACGTCCATCCAGTGAGACTTACAACTGCCCATTTACATTAGCTGAACTTAAGGCCTCTCTTGCGTGCTGCAACAACTCGGCGCCAGGTGTCGATCGTATAACATACGAAATGGTCAAGTACCTTCACCCCGAAGCACTAAAAACACTCCTAACTCTCTTCAATATCATGTGGGCAGCTGGGTATATTCCATTGTCATGGAAAGAAGCTATAGTGATCCCAGTACTTAAACAAGGCAAAGACCCGTCCTTGGCCGCCAGCTACAGGCCAACAGCGTTAACAAGCTGTTTATGCAAAGTATATGAGAAAATGTTAAACTGGCGCTTAACCCACTTCCTAGAAAGTAACAGTATACTAGACCCCCTTCAGTGTGGTTTCAGAGAAGGGAGGTCGACAATAGACCACCTTGTTCGCATAGAGACATACATCAGAGATGCATTTATTCATAGGCAGTTTGTACTTTCGGTATTCTTAGACCTGGAGAAAGCGTACGATACCACATGGTGGTTCGGGATTCTACGCGATCTTGCTGCCATGGGCATCCATGGGAACATGCTAAACACAATTAAAAGTTATCTGTCTAACCGAACCTTTCGCGTAAAATTGGGAAATGCTCTCTCTAGATCATTTACCCAAGAGACTGGTGTTCCGCAAGGGGGCGAAACCACTGGCAACGCTTGTGGGACACAGAAATAAATAATAAGATTCACTTGATTAAGCCCCAGTTGGGTTACTGGCCCTCCGCTACAAGAACACGACGAACTGATGTCCTATTCTGTCGTCTCAGAATAGGGCACACATATGGTACCCATAGCTTTCTGCTGACTGGCGGTGAACCTCCTACTTGTGGTAGATGTGGTGAAAGGCCAACCGTCCTCCACGTCCTCCTGGAGTGTCCGGAAGCTGAAAGTGAGAGAAAGAAATATTTTGCTTTAGCATACCGCTCTAATCTTCCTTTACATCCGATTATGTTTCTCGGTGAAGAGCCGCTTTTTGATGCAAAATCAGTTTTAAGCTTTTTAAAGGATGTAGTATTGAATATTTTTAGCCCAACAGGCTCATAGCGCATCCTCTCTTCAGAGGATGCCACTGTGATAGCAACTTTCAATGAGCCCAGGCCTCCGTGCTCTTGTTTTGAGGGCTCTGTCGAGGCACTGGTGCTCCATACCAAGTTTTTATTTCACATACGTATCACTTTTAAACCATTTTATGTCTCCATAGCACACATCATTGGTCATTGCCGCAATTTTATTATATATATATCTTTACGCATCTACAGCGACTGTTTTTTTAGGCCCATTTACAGCCACGTCACATCTGTTCTATCTACACTGCACATCGCACAGTTCATTATCATCGCTCTGGCGCTCATTGGCTACATCTGGCCCTTGCGCCAATAAACTCCACTAATCATCTATACAGAAACGTTCTTAAAATTCAAAGAACGCGAAGAGCGGCAGCCCCTTAATTGTAAACATCCATCCAGTGAGACTTACAACTGCCCATTTACATTAGCTGAACTTAAGGCCTCTCTTGCGTGCTGCAACAACTCGGCGCCAGGTGTCGATCGTATAACATACGAAATGGTCAAGTACCTTCACCCCGAAGCACTAAAAACACTCCTAACTCTCTTCAATATCATGTGGGCAGCTGGGTATATTCCATTGTCATGGAAAGAAGCTATAGTGATCCCAGTACTTAAACAAGCCAAAGATCCGTCCTTGGCCGCCAGCTACAGGCCAATAGCGCTAACAAGCTGTCTATGCAAACTATATGAGAAAATGATAAACCAACGCTTAATACACTTTTTAGAAAATAACAGTATACTAGACCCCCTTCAGTGTGGTTTCAGAGAAGGGAGGTCGACAACAGACCACCTTGTTCGCATAGAGACATACATGAGAGATGCATTTATTCATAGGCAGTTGGTACTTTCGGTGTTCCTAGACTTTGAGAAGGCGTACGACACCACATGGCGATTCGGGATTCTCCGCAATCTTGTCACCATGGGCATCCGTGGGAACATGCTAAACACAAAAGTTATCTGTCCACCCGAACCTTTCGCGTAAAAGTGGGAAATGCTCTCTCTAAAAATTTTACCCAAGAGACTGGTGTTCCGCAAGGGGGCGTGCTTAGTTGCACACTCTTTCTTGTAAAAATGAACTCCCTGCAGTCAGTCATTCCAAGCGCGATGTTTTATTCCGTGTATGTTGATGATGTGCAAATGAGTTTCAAATCATGCAATATGTCTATCTACGAACGACAAGTGCAGCTTGGAATGAATAAATTCTCTAAATGGGCGGATGAAAGCGGTTTTAAAATAAACACGAAGAAAAGTACTTGCATACTTTTCTCCAACAAACGAGGGGTAATGCCACTACCAAATGTTGCAATCAAGAGAGACCAACTCTCTGTGAGCAGGGAGCACAAATTCCTGGGAACCACTTTAGATTCTAAGCTGACGGTTATTCCCCTTATTAAATATGTCAAAATGAAATGTTTGAAAGCGCTGAACGTCCTAACACTCTTGTCACATACAACATGGGGTAGTGATCGAAAGTGCCTCTTGAAGTTATACAAAATTCTTGTCGGGTCGCGCCTTGATTATGCCTCTATAATTTGTCATTCCGCAACGCCAAGTCCATTAAAAATCCTAGACCCCGTTCACCATCTGGGTAACCGACTTACAACTGGTGCTTTTAGGACAAGTCCGATCCAGAGCCTCTATGTAGAGTCGAATCAGTGGTCACTTCACCTGCAGCGATCCTATAGCAGTTTCACATATTTTATAAAGGTACGTGCAAACATCAAGCATCCATCTTATTCAACTATAAACGATATGACCGCTGCCACCCTCTTTCATAATCGACCCACAGTGAGAAAGCCGTTCTCTTTGCGTGTGAGAAAATTAAGTAAGGAAATGAGTGTTCCGCTGCTAGAACTTTGTCCTACGTCCACAGCGATACTTTTACCGCCGTGGCAGTGGCAGTTTATACACTGTGACACCTCATTTGTCGAGATCACTAAACACGCGCCAGAAGCACATATTAAAGTGCATTTCCGAGAACTCCAGTCCAACTACTCATGCGTAGAGTTTTATACCGACGCCTCTAAGTTGCATGAAGGGGTGGTTTATGCAGCCGTCGGACCATGCTTCTCGGAATCCAGTGTGCTGCACCCGGAAACAAGTATATTTATGGCTGAGGGTTATGAACTATTGTCGGCTGTGAAACATATACGGAAATCAAACATATAAAAATCAATTATACTTACAGACTCATTAAGCATTGTAAATGCATTAAGATCACTTTTTAGATTAAGAAATCCGGTAATAATTGAGTTGTATTCCGTCCTATGTACTGCGTACATGTCCAACCAGCATGTTACTATTTGCTGGGTACCTGGCCATAGAAGTATCGAGGGTAATGTGTTAGCTCACCGAATGGCCACGTCATTTATATTGCGGGCTATTAACCCAACTGCTACTGTCCCTGCAACAGACCTAAAACCCTTCCTACGTAAGAAACTGCGACGCCACTGGCAACGCGTGTGGGACACAGAAATAAATAATAAGCTTCACTTGATTAAGCCGCAGTTAGGTTACTGGCCCTCCCCTACGAGAACACGGCGAACTGATGTCCCATTCTGTCGCGTCAGAATAGGACACACTTATGGTACCCATAGCTTTCTGCTGACTGGCGATGAACCTCCTTCTTGTAGTAGATGTGGCGAGAGGCTAACCGTCTTCTACGTCCTCTTGGAGTGTGCGGAAGCTGAAAGAGAAAGAAAAAAATATTTTCATTTAGCATACCGCTATCATCTTTCCTTACATACTATTATGTTTCTCGCCGAAGAGCCGCTTTTTGATGCAAAATCAGTTCTAAGCTTTTTAAAGGATGCAGTGTTGAATGTTTTTAGTGCAACAGTGAATGTTTTCAGCCCAAGTTCATAGCGCATTCTCTGTTCAGAGGATGTCACTGTGATATCAGCTTTCAATGAACCCAGGCCTCCATGCTCTTGTTTTAAGGGCTCTGTCGAACACTGGTGCTCAATGCCAAGTTTTTATTTCATATACATATCACTTTTTAACCATTTTTATGCCTTCATAGCACACAACATTTGTCATTGCCATAATTTTATTATATGTATATTTTTACACACCTACAGCGACTGTTTTTAGGCCCATTTACAGCCACGTCACATATGTTTAATCCACACTGCACATCGCACAGTTCATTATCATCCCTCTGGCGCTCTTTGGCCATATCTGGCCCTTGTGCCAATAAACTCCACTAACCATCATCAGCCTTTACGTTGAGTCAAATGAATGGTCGCTTTAACTACAGAGAACTTACATGTCCTTTGTATATTTTCTTAAGGTGAAAGCAGACAAGAAGCACCCCTCATACTCTACTATTAATCATCTGTCGAGCTCCATTCTGTTTCGAAACAGGCCTTCGATGAGGCAGCCCTTCTCAGTTCGCCTGAAGGGTCTAGCTGAAGAAACTGAAGTGTCACTTGAACACAGTTTAAAGGCTCCTGTAGCATACCCACCACCGTGGAAGTGGCAGACTATAGACTGCGATGTGTCTTTCCCAGAAGTTACAAAACATGCCCCTATTGCCCATATCCAAACATACTTTCTGGAATTTCAACACAAATACACACGTCCTGAGTTCTTTACAGATGCCTCCAAGTCTAACTCCTCTGTGTCCTATGCTGCTGTCGGCCCATCCTTTTCGGATGCTGGCCCTCTACATCCAGGCACAAGTATCTTCACAGTGGAAGCTTACGCAATACTTGTGGCAGCTAAACATATCAAACAATTACAAATACAAGAAGCAGTAATATATACAGACTCCCTCAGTGTGGTAACTGCTCTGCACAGTATAAAAACAAAAAAAACCCGATCCTTGTCTCACTTTACTCCATTTTGTGCACACTCTACACTCTCAAACAACATGTTGTAGTGTGCTGGGTGCAAGGGCACCGTGAAATCCAAGGCAACGCGAGGGTGGATCAGCTCGCTGCATCCGTCCACAAAAGCACTGCCCCTACACCCATAATAAATCGGCCCTTGATCTTAAGCCGTCTCTCAAACGAAACCTCAGGGACTACTAGCAGAGCAAGTGGGATACACACACACAAAACAAACTACACATTATTAAGCCACATCTTGGTCATTGGCTGCCAGTATCAAAATCGCGTCATACAGAGGTAATACTAACGAGACTCAGGATAGGACACACATACACGACACACACATATCGTTTGTCCGTTGGCGATCCACCATTGTGTGACAGATGTGGTGAAGCATTAACAGTCCTTCACATGTTAATTCAGTGCAAACACTTAGAAACTCTAACAAAACAGCATTCATTACCCTACCGACAACATATTCCTTTACACCCTTCAATGTTCGTTGGTAGGGAACCGCTTTTTAGTCATAACTCATTGTTAGCGTTTTTATAAGAAATTCATAATTTTCATATCATATACCCAGGCATTCCGTAGCACGACCTCTCCAGAGAGGTTTTTTCTACGGTGGCTACACAGGAAAGCACTTGCCTCACGGCCCTTGGACGCAAGGGTATGAACGAGTGAGGTACTTGTGCTAATGCCATACATGTTCACCATTGTTTTTCATTATCACCAACTTTTGTCACCTATTCACACCACACACACCTTTCACGGCATGGTCATGATTTTATTACTTGTATGTTTTTACCCACCTTACTGCGAGGAATTTTATGGCCCTTATACAGCCACTAATCACAATCATTGTCCACATTCCTTTCCAATGAACTGGCGCTCTTTGGCCATCAAATGGCCCTTGCACCAAAACCACGATAAATCATTATATTATCAAAATGAATTTCTTGCAATTGTCCATCCCCCGCAATATGTTCTATTGTACACATTTCGACAACGTTCAGCTTGGCTTCAAGTCATGCAACTTGGCAATGTGTAAGCGAGCGGTTCAGCTGGGTTTGAACAAGGTCTCTGAATGGGCAGATGAAAACGGATTTCGACTTAACCCACGAAAAAGCACGGGTGTCTTGTTCACTCGAAAGAGAGGCATGCATTCGGAACCTGACATTCGACTGAATGGGCAACGTCTGTCTGTCAAAGCCGAGCATAAATTCTAAGGCTTAATCTTGGACAACAAGTTCACCTTCGTACCGCACATCAAGTATTTAAAAACAAACTGTTTAAAAGTCAGGACTGTTATAAAAGTGTTGTCACGTACTACTTAGGGTAGTGACAGGAAATGCCTCATGAACCTGTATAGAAGCCTCATTCGCACCCGCTTAGATTATGGGGCCGTTGTTTATCAGTCTGCGACTCAAAGTGCTTTGAAGATGCTGGATCCCGTGCACCATTTGGGCATCCGCCTTTCTACGGGTGCTTTTCACACCAGCCCTGAAGAAAGCCTTTACGTTGAGTCAAATGAATAGTCGCTTCATCTACAGAGAACTTACATGTCCTTTGAATATTTTTTAAAGGTGAAAGCAGACAATAAGCACTCCTCATACTCTACTATAAATAATCTGTCGAGCTCCATTGTGTTTCAAAACAGGCCTTTGATGAGGCAGCCCTTCTCATTTCGCCTGAAGGGTCTAGCTGAGGACACCAGAGTGTCACTTGAACACAGTTTAATGGCTCCTGTAGCATACCCGCCACCGTGGCAGTGGCAGACTATAGACTGCGATGTGTCTTTCCTAGAAGTTACAAAACATGCATCTATTGCCCATATCCGAACATACTTCCTGGAACTTCAACACAAATACACACGTCCCGAGTTCTTTACAGATGCCTCCAAGTCTAACTCCTCTGTGTCCTACGCTGCTGTCGGCCCATCCTTTTCGGATGCTGGTCCTCTACATCCAGGCACAAGTATCTTCACAGCGGAAGCTTACGCGATACTTGTGGCAGATAAACACATCAAACAATTACAAATACAAAAAGCAGTAATTTATACAGACTTCCTCAGTGTGGTAACTGCTGTGCACAGTCTTAAAAGCAAAGAAACCTGGTTCTTGTCTCACTTTACTCCATTTTGTGCGCTCTCTACACACTCAAACAACATGTTGTAGTGTGCTGGGTGCCAGGGCACCGTGAGATCCAAGGCAACGTGAGGGCGGACCAGCTCGCTGCATCCGTCCACAAAAGCACTGCCCCTCACCCATATTAATCCCGGCCCTTGATCTTCAGCATTCTCTCAAACGAAACCTCAGGGACTACTGGCAGAGCAAGCGGGATACACACACACAAAACAAACTACACATTATTAAGCCACACCTTGGTCATTGGCTGCCAGTATCGAAATCACGTTATACAGAGGTAATACTAACGAGACTCAGGATAGGACACACATACACGACACACACTTATCTTTAGTCTGGTGGCGATCCACCATTGGGCGACAGATGTGGTGAAGCATTAACAGTCCTTCACATGTTAATCCAGTGCAAACAGCTAGAAACTCTAAGAAAACAACATTTTCCATTACCCTACCGACAACACATACCTTTACACCCTGCAATGCTCGTTGGTAAGGAACCGCTTTTTAGTCATAAATTATTGCTAGCGTTTTTAAAAGAAATTCATAATTTTCATATCATGTACGCGGGCATTCCGTAGCACGACCTCTCCAGAGAGGTTTTTGCTGCGGTGGCTACACAAAAAAGCACTTGCCTCACAGCCCTTGGACGCAAGGATATGAACGAGTGAAATACTTGTGCTAATGCCATACATGTCCACCATCGTTTTTCATTATCACCAACTTTTGTCACCTATTCACACCACACAAACATTTCACGGCATGGTCATGTTTTTATTACTTGTATGTTTTTTATCCGCCTTACTGCGAGGAATTTTATGGCCCTTATACAGCCGCTAATCACAATCATTGTCCACATTTCTTGTCCCATGAACTGGCGCTATTTGGCCTTCAGATGGCCCTTGTGCCAAAAAATACCATATATCATCATCAAGACACTGCGTAATCAGGGCATCGATGAAGTATATATAAACATCCTGGAAGAAATCTACAGGAGATCAACTACCACCATAGTGCTTCATAAACAAAGCAACAGAATACCAATCAAGAAGGGTGTAAGGCAGAGGACACAATCTCCCCAATGCTATTTACCGCGTGCTTACAGGAGGTTTTCAGAAGCCTAGAATGAAACAATTAGGGATAAGAGTTAATGGAGAGTACCTTAGTAACCTGCGCTTCGCCGATGACATCGCATTGCTGAGTAACTCAGAGGACGAATTGCATCTCATGATTACGGAGTAAGACAAGGAGAGCAGACTGATGGGTCTTAAAATTAACCTGCACAAAACGAAAGTAATGTACAACAGCCTCGCAAGAGAGCAGCGCTTCGAGATAGATAATAGTGCACTTAAAGTTGTAAAAGACTATGTCTACTTAGGGCAGGTAATAACCGCGGAGCCGAACCACGAGATTGAAGTAACTAGACGAATAAGAATGGGGTAGAGCACATTTAGTAAGCAATCTCAAATTATGACAGGTAGATTGCCACTATCCCTCAAGAAGAAGGTATATATCAGCTGTATCTTGCCGGTACATAGCTAGGAGCAGAAACCTGGAGACTTACAAAGAGGGTTCAGCTTAAATTGAGGACGATGCAGCGAGCAATGGAAAGAAAAATGATAGGTGTAACCTTACGAGACAACAAGAGAGCAGAGTGGATTAGGGAACCAACAGGAGTTAGGGATATCATAGTTGAAATCAAGAAGAAGAAATCGACATGGGCCGGACATGTAGCGCGTAGACAGGATAACCGCTGGTCTTAAGGGTAACTAACTGGTGAAAAAGATTCTGTGTTTGGAACAAAGCAGCATGCATATACCATGTGCATAGTCCAGGGTATACCTGTATGAGGTAACAGAAACAAAAATGGCTAGCAATATTTCTTACTAGGATTTGCAGTCCGAACACCCCTTCTGCACCTTTCAATGAGCTCATTTGGTACCTGCTGTGGGTCAGCGTTGAACGCATATAAAATGGGCATTCATGCGCGAAATCCCACAATGGAACGATGGGTCAATATAAGACTTGTGCGAATAAGGAATTTCATGCTCGAAGCGAATAGTAATTTTGGTTGTCTAATTTTGAATTGAATTCAAATATTATAGGTCACATGTTGTAAAAAATGGGCATATTCGTCGAACCTTCACAACATTTTCTAATTGAAACAAGGCCGGTGCAAATGATATTTTTTCAGTTCAAAGAAAGTGAAAAGCAGGATTTTATTTCCGGTAAAATATAAGTGATAACGTGTAAAATATAATATTTTTAAAGTTTACTATACTTAGAGCACATAAGCCGATATACCGAGCTCTAAACTTAAAAAAAAGGATCAATGTGAAGATAATATCTTCATTTGACCATGAAGTGGGGCTTCCCAGCAGTGTTAATTCCTCCTCATTACGTGTTCTCACGGCTTAGCACTTTTTTACTGCAGCAAAGCCCCCATAGAGGCAATTATATAATTTATTTGCTTATTTCGAAACTTCTAAGTTTTTAATGATATATATTCGAATTGAAGTGAATTTCAATACCGCAGTGTTCAGTTGAATATTCGAAGCATATTCGCGCAAGCCGAGTGAGCAGGGTTAATTCGCTTAACTGGCACATTTTTCGTCCCACGACAACATGAGAGAGCAAAGGAAGGGATACTGAATTCAAATACATGAGATTATTCCGATAAGCACCGAATGGCCGTTAGGAATTGAGTGCGATTTAGAAGGTCATCTGTCGGAGACATATGTGATGAAAGGTTGTTTCATCAAAGCAAAACATTCCTAAAGCCAGGTTTAAGCAAGAGTTAAGGCATGTCCCTTTTATGCCTTCCCGCCTTGTGTCCTCTTGAGAAGGTAGCGCCTGTGATTCTCTACCTTGTCATATGCGGCCTTTAACATCATAAACCAGTCCTACTTCCCCAGCTTTCCACTTTAACTGAAGGGACACTCAAGCGCAAAACAATATTTCACGTATTAGTGATTCCGGTGCCGAAAACTCCGCTCTTACTGCGACACGACACTTGGTAAGCGCGAAAACGCGCGAAAACAGAATGCAGGGGGGGGGGGGTGCCACATTGAGATTTCCGCAACCATGACGTCATAGATTTTGAAGTGTCCACTGGGTCCTACGCAGCTTTTAAAATAAAGAGCGCTAAAAAATAAAGTGCGTTATACGTGGGTGCCATTAATCTAGCATACAAAGTATCGGAAAATTTCTTCGAGACAATGTCGTGGAAATGCGAAAAACACATTTTGAAATTGTTGACATCACGCACAGACATTTAGGCACTAGGCTTAAGTTAAAACTTGAACCTGTATTTTCTGCACGAATATGATAGTGAAACGTATGGCGTTAGAGTTCCCAGAGAGCAGCATGTCAATCTCAACCGAGTCATTATTTTCTTTGGCGTCCGTTTAACGCGTGCTCTGGCCTTGTCGAGGAGAAGATGGGGTGCAAGCTACGAGCGCCCACTCAGTGCCGCTCTGAGTGTTTACATTCTGCAGCCGCGCCCCGTCACGCGTTGCTGTACCCGGAGCCTAACCACGCGCAGGCATCCCCATGCATCGGCGCTCCAGCATCCTCTCTCCGAAACTCGCTCGTCAAATTCACCGACAGGCCTTGTTCAACAGTTTTTGAAGAGCAATATTGAAGGTTCCTTGCAGGCTGCATCGCTATCTCGCCAGGACAGTAGCGGTGTGTGTCCAGTAAAGGAAGGGTTATCAGCCACCGTGAAGACGAATAAACCACTTTTATGCCGGTGTGTTTACCAAAAATAATTGTTTTTTTTTTTTTCATTATTGCAGCCAGACGTTCATCCTTGACCACATTGTATAGACCATCTGGGCGCATCAAGGTTTTAAGTAATTGATGCTACGTAAAAGAAAAAAAAAGAAGTTGCAACACTTATTTTCCACTACACTGTAAAGAAACGCATGGTGAACCATAAAACAGAAAAGACTAGAACGTCGCTTAAATTCCGATTTTTGTGCGTGACGCCAGATTTTATTTTTTTGTTGTAATTCTTTCAATTTACTTGCTGAGTGCGAAGGTCAAACGTTGGGATTTTTTTTTACGTTCGTGCGATCCCGCATATATCAGTAGTGTTACAATTCCAAGTATTTCGTAACGAGAAATGATCGAGGTGTGGTGCTCCGTGGCAAAGGTGAGAGACAAGTACGCGTGTAGCGCAGTATAGCATTTGCATGCAGGCGAAGCGCGCGTCTTGAGTGAAACTTCTGTTGGGCCTAGCTGGTACATAACAAGGTGAAATATTGAGCACAATACATGAGAGCACTCCACAAAGAATGAATGAGACAAGCAAAGGTGCTGACTAACAAATTATGCGTATGAAAGCAGTCGCTTATAGTCTAAATGAGCAAGAGCCAGCTATTTGGGGCATGCGTATTTAGAAAAAGTCAGTTAAGGAATTGGAACACAGCCTTTAATGAAGAGAGAAAGAGACGAACACAACAGACAAAGTATGCTCTATCCAACATACGATCCAGTTGGCAGGTTCACCAAGGTCGACAATTTGGCGAGATTAGAATCACCATAACTTCGTGTGCAGTACTGCACAGAACATGAATGCATGCGGATAATTTCTTGTGTTTCCTCCGCTTAGTCATGCGCTCGCCAGACAATCAAACCGAGTAATCTTCGCCTTACTTTTCCCGTTTTCTATCTTCGACTAAGTAAATCTAGTTGCCGATCCTTCACAACAGTGTGTGAAGCAGTACACCATTAACGCAGCTCAATGTGCGAGTTGCTTCATAATATTCAGAAGAGAAATCCAACGAAAGATAGCGAAAGACAACAGCCACACAGAGCAAGGCTGGATTTCACAAACACAACGGTTATTGCAGGAAGTTTACCTACACACAACCCAGCAACACGTGCATAAATAGGCTGTCGGAGTTATTTCACAGTTGCACAGGTGTTAAGGTGTAACAAATGGCACCTTTCCAGAGTATCGACCCTACCCTGCAATCACTATGTAGCAACGCGAATTTTTTACCTGTAAGGAAAACTGATAGACGATTTAAACATGATGCTTTGCCATTTCTTGTTATATTTTGAAGGATTTAAATACTTTACGTTCAAGCTTATTTTTATTCATTTAGCATCGACACTTATTGATTTAAAATCAGGTACGCAAAGCCATTGCAGTGCCGAGGTGAGTTTTGATCACTACCCGTAGAAAGTATAATGCGGCATTCACGCAGTCTGTCATATAAGGTGATCTGCTCTTCTGACCTTTGTCGACACGGCCGCATGATGAGCAAATTTTGAAACTCACGTATATCTGTGCTGCAAAGGCTGTAGCTGCGTCCCTGATCTCAAATCAGGGTGTCATAAAAAAAATTTAAAAATACAGTTAACATGAAAGTTGCGAAGTCTTTCAAAAAGATAAAAAGGCAACTTGACATGTGTGTCGCGAACCCTTAATTTTTAGTCAACAGGCGCACGTTGTGTCAATATTTTGGCGTTTTGTGTAAATGCGCTATTTGCACGCCGACACCTTGACATGCTTAATTCATGGCTTTGTATTGTTAAATATGCAACGTACTAGGCCCAGAAAGCCCATTTACGCATGCACTGATGGTTCATGCCTGTGAGGGTTTCCTTTATAAATATTTAGTTGTAAGTCCAGCAGTTGTCTTGTCTTTTTCTTTCGCTGTTTTCGTGCTTTTGGTTGGTTTCTTACAAAGTATAGTTCACTAAAGGTCATCACAATTATCGTCATGCGAGTGACGTAACAATCATTCTCGCACTCTTGCTCTTCTCCCGATAACTTCCCATGACGCGCATATACAAAATGACTTCATCAACGCACGACGTGATCTATTTCACCATTCATTCAACAACTATACAGACCAATTGAACTCCATTCAGCATGTTGTAGGTGATATTCAGAAAGATGATCTGAAATGTGCATAGTGTTTTACCATATATCATCGACGTCCGAGTATTCAAATACTTGAGAAACTACCAAATAAAAAGAACCCTCTAAGACAAATTTTGAAACGGCTATATACTCTGTAGAGCTATATCAGCGTTCCTTGAGGTTGTTAAAGTATTGTGTTTGGTCGTTCTGGCAGTGGAGATTCGCAAAGATAGGGTCGAGACAGCTTGCAAATACTAAGCTTAATTCTGTAGAAGGGAACGTGACGTTTATTTCGAATAATTACAGTGCAAGCATTCTGCTACGGGACGAACAAATCATAAAACCAGATGAAGATATCTCCACTTAGCCCACGCCCGCCCAAGTCAACGTTTTAGATGCGGAAGCATCTTATACTCGCGCCTTGTAGTGCGCCGTCCGCACCGCTTCTCGAACATTCGACAGCTGACGCGCGCGCATGCGCCGTCGCGCCGTCGCCCACCATCTGTGCCGCGCGCGCTTCTCCTTCAAGAACATTCGACAGCTGACAGCGCATGCGCCGTCGCGCCGTCGCCATCTGTGCCACGCGGGCGCTTCTCCTTCGAGAACATTCGACAGCTGACAGCGCATGCGCCGTCGCGCTGTATATATACTCAAGGTCGGCGCTCGCTGGCTCAGTTGCCGCTCGTCCGTTGGTTTGTACGGCGCGTCGACGTCCGAAGTCGCCGTGAAATGAATGCCAACGAATCCACAAACAGAATGATCGACGTCCCTTCGACCAGCGCCGGCCAAACTGTTGGCGGAACCGCTTCCGCATCCTCCTCAGTGTTCCCCCGAGGGAAGCTGCGGGCAATTTTTTTGACTAGGCATTGGCACGACACTTTAGCTATGGCGCAAACTTGTCCCTTTCTTGATGTGAGAAGAGAAAGCGGCTGGGTCATAGGTCACACGCTCATGCAACGGAGCAAAAAAAAACGGCCACCGCTCACCACGCTCCATTATTGGGCCTTGTTGTCATCCGCCGGGACACCGCTCTCCTCAAGCAGGGCGTTCTGACCGGGAACCATTGTAGTAGTTTTCGTTGAACACCTTGCCTCGTGGGGCAGCATAGCGCCCCACTTTTCGTGTCGGGAGTACATGTCGGGAGCGCCCAACTTACCGTGTCGGGAGCTTTGTCCAGGTCATTCGCCTTCTGCTGTCTGTAAAATCATGAGGACCATCGAAATCATCTCTACTGCAGCTATACTGGGCACTTTTTATTTGGCGTATACTTTCGCTACAGTGCTCCTGTTCTCTCCCGTGTTTCCATCTGTGCTGTACTTACACTCAAGGGAGCTCAGGCACGTGCCCCAAGAATTTGCCTAGAAGTACCTCGATGTACTTCTTCAAGGGGCACTATTGCAGAATCACGTGCATGTCAATCTCGTGTTTATCTTCAACACGAGCCACTATGAGTAGATCTGAGGCTACTGAGAAGGCATCGAGACCATCCAGTGGCAGACGCTTTTAACACTTGACCCAATGCTGCATACTCAGAAGCTGTTATATATGTCGCACCGAGATCTGCTGCCTTCAAATTATGCACTACATGTGATCTCTGACATACCACTCTGGACGATGCATAAATGGATCGTGTGACTTTCGATCCCAGGAATAACAAAGAAGCCCAAAATACCAACTGCTGGACTTAAATATTTGGGTTTGCCGTATATTGCCTATATGCGTGAATATAAAGTGCACCTTTTTGCAGATAGCTTTGTCACGCAGACCTCCTCGGCAGCACCTTTCACTGTGCTTCACATGGAAATCACTCAACGCTTCAACATAGTACACCAGCCATCATCTATACTGCCACTGGGCTGACCGGCGTCCGACAAGCTGCGTGCTACATTTTTCAACAGAGTCCAGCGAAATGGACGTTATTTTGTGACTCCAAGCGGGCATTTCAGCTAATTGGAAACTACATGAAGCAACACATTGCATAGAGTGTTCTGGTGTTTGACATACATTGAATATGCTGAAGGAGGCATTTCAATCCGGAAATACCGTTGCATTGCAATGGATTCCAAGTCAATATGGCATAGAACAAGCTGATGCAGAAGCGAAAATGGGGCACACTAACGGTGAAGTGATATCAACTCACTTTTCCAGATAAGGCATCAATACCTTGCTGTCTAATGGTATGAAGACATCTGTGCAACGACTATGGAATGATCTGGATTGTCGCCCCTAGCGCATTTATAGGCTTGATTCATGGCGTGCTTTTCACCTTCCGTTCAGACTATAAGGAGAGACCAGGACCTAAAAAGACCTGAACAAGTCTAAGCATAAGGATGTATAAATGGCTTTTTAATGTGTCGCAAGAGCTTTGGTTTAGCATCCAAAAACGCAAAAATAATTTCAACCAGGGATTTCACTACATTACGACAAAAAGCTTGGCGGTGAAACATCCGCATGTAGTATACAGATTTCGACATCAGGCATGTGCCGTGCTCTGAATGCCTCATTCACACTTGCTCCAGGGCAGCCGATATCACATACGGCTATGTCTCAAGATGGAGTGCAGCCCAACTGCACATATGGTGTCTCGCGTCGCGCACGATTGATTTTTCGTGTTCAAAGAAAATAAATGCGCAGATGCGTACAGAACAAACAACCAAACGCAGCTTTTCGGAGAATTCAAAGCATTTATTTCAAGAGTACAGGGGCAGTCTCGTTTTCAAAATGATTTTCTTAGCGGATTTCAATGGAATTGAGTCTATCTATCTATCTATCTATCTATCTATCTATCTATCTATCTATCTATCTATCTATCTATCTATCTATCTATCTATCTATCTAGTCGCCTAACTTTTAGCTCTCCTGGCCGTTTCGATGATGGAATATATAGTAACACTTTTATGACATAACATAAGTGTATGACGAACATAAGTGACTAGTCATAAGATGAAAATCATGTACGTTATGATTTATATATCACAGTCTTGCTGCTCTTCTGGTGGTTTCATTTACATGACATATTGCAAAACTGGTATGGCATGACATGACTGCATGGCGAACATGAGTGGAGGCCGTAACGTCGAAATCGTGACATGCATGCCATGTAAAAGATGACTACACGTCATACGCGTATGATGCGCTCGCGTTCGTTCAGCTAGCTTCAAAGATACCAAATTTGGTATTACGTGACGTGAAGGGATGATGAAGGTATATGACTGATTTAAACGTGATAATCATGACATGCATGTCATGTAAGAACATGCCTACATGTCATGCTCATGATGCGCTCGTGGCCGTTTGGCTAGCTTCACATATACCAAATTTGGTTTTAAATGATGCGAACGGACGACGAAAGTAAATCACGCGTCAGAGCATGACATTAATGACATGCGTGTCATGTAAAACATGCCTACATGCTACGCTCATTATGCGCTCGCGGCTGTTTCACTAGATTCACAAATAGCAAATTTGGTATTACGTGTCGTGAATAGATGGCGAAGGTAAATGACTAGTGCAAACATGATAATCGTGACATGCGTATCATCTAAGAACATGGCTACTTGCTACGCTCATACGCGCTCGTGACCGTTTCGCTAGCTTCGCGTATACCAAACTTGGTATTACGTGACGCGAAAGGACGGTGAAGGAAATTACATGTCCTAACATATAACCATGACATGCGTGGGATGAAAAACATTGTGACATGCTACGCTCATAGAGCGCTCGCGGCCGTTTTACTAGCTTCACATATACAGAATTCGGTATCACACGACGTGAATGGACTATGAACACAAATACTAGGTACAAACATGACAATCATGAAATGGAAGTCATGTACGGCATAATTTACAGCCCCGGCTGTGGTAGCACTGTTGGGGCTGGTATTGCAAACGTCAGTGGTGCCGTCGTTACCAGACTATTAACAACATACTTGCATCTCGTTTAGATATCTGAGTGCGCATAACATTTATAGTTGCGTTTACCGAGTACTACATCTATGTACCTCGTAATGTTGTGGTAATTTTGAAGTGGCATATGAACCTTCTTAATTCGTGCTTCCCATATCATCGATTTCCACTGGGCGTGTGATCGGCTTTTTTTTCTTTGGAGTCACGATTAGCTTGCATGCGCGCATATGATTATGACTGAAACCGAAAAATAAAAGTTAAGTTTTAATTACATTTTTCAGGATTTCTGGTGTTTGAGTCATGTCACAATAACCAGAGCCTCCACTCAAATCGAAATAAATTGGTGCCGCGAAACCTCTGAAGTGGTAACCAAAGCAAAGATAACCTAATCTTCAGAAGCACGATATCATTTCTGCAGCTCTAACC
This sequence comes from Rhipicephalus annulatus, assembly GCA_013436015.1. Taxonomy (NCBI): domain Eukaryota; kingdom Metazoa; phylum Arthropoda; class Arachnida; order Ixodida; family Ixodidae; genus Rhipicephalus; species Rhipicephalus annulatus. Next base: position 109,167 of record WOVY01003521.1, on the reverse strand, counting down.
CTAACGGAAAACATATGGTTCTGCTGTGTTGAGTCTGTGCTGCCATAGCCTCTTAGATTTCTAGAGTATGGTGCTGCTCATGCGCTGCTTTGGGTTCCAAAACGAAACCGTGCCTTTCGCCATCAGCTGGCTCAACATGGATCATCGTCTCTCGCAACACTGGGCAGCTACGTCACCAGGGTGGGGCAAGAACATATTCAGTTGAGCTAAGCTGAGTGCATCGGCTGGTCGCACGCCACTGCCTTTTACGGCTAAGACCATGTGATCTAACTATGTAACCAAATGATGTAACTCAAGAAAAAAAGTGGAATCCGATTATTTTAACTTCTTTACTAAATTAATCAAAGTTTGATTGAAGTCCTGTCGTTATCTACCAGGATTGAGGATGTGTTACGGCTACGCCGAACGCTGCCTTCCAGGCCTTAATAGCAAAAGGCAAGGCTCACGCTTCGGACATCATTGCACAAGAGGCAACCTTTCTATGCTTCGAACGCCTATGCAAGCTTGCGGACGTCAACAAAGCCTTCAGGACGCCAACGCGACGCACGCCACCTGAGGGATTCGTCACAACCGCAACGTATTTCTCTACTTGTCCACAACAGTCGCCATCAACAATCATGGTGCATGCAACAGACGTCCGAGCTCTCGACGCACAAGCAACGCAAGGTGGGCTCACATTACCATCCCCGGGTAAACGCGCTTTCAAGCACGTGCATTGAGCAAGACGAGCATGCTGTATAAACAGTTGGTCCAACATGAACACGAAACCAACGCCCGAGGCAGCAGGCACCGGTGATGCTATAAGCACTGAGACCGGCACTCGACTGCGGCAAGCTGCTCTTTTTTCTTTGGGGAAAAAAAAACTACGAGGCCAATCGTGAGAAATACTGTATAGAACTAGACGCAGCCTGAAGGAAAGTAGAGTACGGTATGCGGGAGCTTTCCGGCACGGATAAGAAAGATGTTCAGATGGCCAAGAATACGCTGCACGATAGTTTCGAGCAGTACAAGCACGTATTTGCCAGGTACGAAGCCTTCTTGGTCAAGACGAACTGCCCCGCGAATTGACAAGAGCTGGATCAACGATGACAAATTGAAGAGGAGCGTCACGTTCTTGTCACGAACAGCCTGAAAGGGCTAAATCAGGATTTATGCGTCAGAGACGAGACATCATCGAGGCGTTCCTTCTCACTCCCCTCCTCGTGCTCTTCGTCATCACTGCTCACCGGTTCATCAACTATCAGCCTGGCGGCCGTACAAGCTCGTGCGGAAGCCGAGAATGCCGAAACGAGGTCTCACTTCGTTGGCTGGGAGGCATGCTAAGAAGTGACCAACGACCGCTGAACCTGGCAGGCAGACCGAGGTGGGCCGATAACAACTAATCACAACAATTTATCTACGACTACTTTGAGTACGACGATAAAGAATGGCAAAAAAACAATCATAGATGAACAAAAAGATTTATTACAAAAAATGCTTGCCCCATCTTCTCCCAGCATACAGATGACAAACTTCGTACAAGTGCGGCTACGGACGTTTTTTAGATGCACCGTTAGCGTCATCATTTCGGGTCACTATCTGTACTTCCAGAGGCTCATTGCTGAACACCGGGTTTCGGGCATTGGCTGCGAGCGTCCACTATCCAGTGACCTGTATCTTCTTCCTGCGATGCGCTTCGGTCTCTAGATGCTCCAGTTTGTAGCCGACGTGTTCAAACAGCACGATGCCGCAGACTCGGTAGGAGAGGTCAATCACTTCGCCGTTCTCTTCCTTCAGATCCTGTGGCTCTGACATGGTCGACATTGGTGGCGACATCGGCGGCGTCGTCGCCGACGGCAGCGATGTTGTAGGCGGCGATGTCACGGCCAACGGCAGCTGTGAGATCTCAGCAGAGGCGAGCTTCCTCAGTCCTTCTTTCATCTGTAGTCTCTTCTTGTGCTTTTTGCCCTTAACGTGAGCGATTAGATCGTCCTCGCAGGTCGTGGTCACACCACACAACTCGCAAACCAAGGGCATTGAAGCGATCTGGGGCGACGGTTGCCCCGCGGCGGAAGGACCGGCTGCCGATTTGACATCCGGGCTGCAGTTCAGCGGGCTCCCACTCGCGGCCACCTCGACTAACATTCTGTGGGTTTCAACCCTTTTCTTATGTTTTGGGCTCCTCAGGTGGTCCCAGTAAGGCACGGGCCCGCTGAACTGCTTGCTGCATTCCCGGCAAACGAACTGTGCCAATTCCATCTGCGAAAAAAGAAAACAGGCCGCGTCTCAGAATGACGAATTACAGGTGTTCCGCGGATTCCACCCTCGAGTCCCCATTTCTGAAAAATTGCGCGTTTTTGTCAATACTGTGCTTTTATCGTGGATAGCACCACGGCTGTGTGGCCAAGAAACAGTGGTTGCGGTATCATGAAAGCTACGAAATGAAGCCAGGTTGTGCAACTCCGACATTACACAACGAACGTCTGAAGGCGGAAGACAAAGCGAGCGTTCCCTCCAACACTTTGATGTCATCTCTTTCTTTCTTTCGCCGTTTGGTTGTGCCGTCAAGGTAAGTTCGCTTTTATTTTTGAATATAATAGGCATAAATGAGATCCACCTATAATTTTTGTGTTTTTGAAAAGCTTTAATTACACAGTAGTATGCGCTTTCGAGCCAAAGCCTCGCTCAACAACCGACAACACAAGCCTCGCAGACACGTATACCGTCATTTCCAGCGCCCTTATGAAGTTCGCATAGGCAGTGGCCCCACACTTCCGTGTAGGTATTTTTGTGAAAAACTTGAATGCCACGATATTAGCCAATATTAAGAATAAATAAGGCGCGGTTTTGATCAGGCACGCTTCTTCCCTCAGGATGCAAGCACTCTATAGTCTGTCGACAGTGCACAGTGAGAAACACTCAATCACAAAAGTAACACAAGAGAACGATCACGTTTCATGACACATACCCAAGGTGATGACGCCCGCTGACGTGACTACTTTTCCCAGTGCCATTTCTCTATTCTTTCTTTGCAGCACACTCGCGGGGACGAGAGAAGAGAGGAAGCGGTCAAACTGTGTGGTAAACCCCCGTTACGCCACTCGTTATAAATGGGCTCGAGTAATTTTTGCGACTATCGATTTGTGAGATAATACACTCCAACACGTCTGCCTTGGGGAATCAGTGGCTCTAGGGCACAAGGCTGCTGACTCAAAGGTCGCGGGATCGATCCCGGCCGCGGCGGTCGCATTTCCGTAGAGGCGAAATGGCATAGGATGATGTAGTGTTTGATATCAGGGCACGTTAAAGAGCTCGAGAGGGTCGAATGTTCCTGTGCCCGCCACTACGGCGTCCCTCGAAACCACATATATGGTGGTTTTGAGACGTAAAATCCTGCATATAATAATTATTATTTAATGCCCTCCAACACTGGGTACATTAGGTGAATACTAGGTTAAAGTAGGTCCCCACCATTTTTAAAGAATGATGGGTGACACTGTCCCGTCTTTCCGATTAACCTTCGAAGACAGCTTTCAAGCATCGAGTGTGATAGCTACGTCTCTGAACGTGAAGCTGCTTAGGTCAATCAGCCAGTTCTGCTCGAACGATTGAACTCGTGTTTGGCTTCACTAAGTACATGAAATGCTGCTCGATGAGTTACTTTCACGGGGCTGCAACTGCAATTGAGGTTCCAGTAGAAAGATGAGTTAGAACTACCACATCTGAGACATTATGATTGACTCGGAGACACAAAAAATATATGAAAAAAGCATTGTAAAAATTATTAAAAGTTGCGAAGCGTTTCCACTCTGCGAAGGCGGATGACCACTGAAGTTCCATGCCCCACAAGACTGATTCGAAAGCATTATTATGCATCTCTTTAACCAAAATGCAACTTTACAAAAACTATTTTGAAACATCATTGCTAACTAATTTGTGATAACTATAGTATACACACTGACTTTCGCATTCCAGCTTGTAAAGGAATACTTTATCCTCTTGTTCATCACCTACCCAAGTCACCTAACCGCCATACACATATCTGTGAACGGCAGTTAGGTGACTGGGGTGACGAAGCGCATGAGCAGAAACCCTTCCATTAGAAGCTGGAGAAAGAATTTTCTCTCGGCACATAAAATGTTTCCATTCGAGTCTCCGACAATGAGTACAGGTGTGACGTGATTCACTGTCCCGCAAGTTTGTGCGCATGAAGTACTCGATGTCAGTTTTTTTATGATCTGCAATAAACATACACTGTGATGATCAAGATTTCATTTTCAGCTTTCACACCACATACAGATCAACAATATGCTTAGTATCATTGAAGTGAGCGGGCTTGCACACATTCGTCACGCATTTGATAGACAGCAACACCTCTGGAGCGATCCTTCCCTCGCGTTTCACCAACTATGTTGGTGTATCCGTTTACTCTTGGAATTCTTTGACGCGACCATGTTCTTTACAGACACAACGGTATCTTGTTGACAGCTGCAATACTCCTCCTTCACTCGGCAGCTGCCCGTCATTCGACTAGATAAAAAGTCTGCGCGTCTTTCAAAAGTACAAACGACACCAAAAGTTTACAATCTGCTGGTTAAGTAAAGTTTGTTCACCTACTCACTCCCCAAAAGTTCCAGCAAATGAGATTAATTATGCAAGGCATGTTACTTAGTCTACACACATACATGCAGCGCAGTGACTGTGCTTTAGCTACGGCTGAGCTTTAATTGCGATGCTGTGCTTTCACTGCAGGTCTGAAATTTTATTTTAATGTTAGGCGGATGCAAGGACCAGGCCCTCTGCCTTTTTTTGCTGTATGGCGGCGTCTAATGCATTGCTCAACCGGCGCTCCATATCGTGAGCGAAAACAAAAAGAGACACTGCAAAACCACGATAAGTGCAGAAATGGTTCGAGTCGGTCAATACAATCGACTCATTGTTTTCGCCTTCCAGCCATCTTTAACACAAGAGTGATAATGCAAGTTTTTTTTCAATAACAGCGGATCAAAATGACTTACCTCTTAAAATGAGGACGTGGCTCACGCACCACCAAGCTGGTGGTGATGATGATTATGACGCCCTAAATATGGTAAAACCCCTTAACGGCGATTCCGTCAAGCTGAACATTTTTTTCTTCTCCTTTTCTTCTTCTTCTTCTACTTCTTCTTCTTCTTCTTTTTATTATTATTATTAGTAGTAGTAGTAGTATTATTAATATTTTTATTATTCATTTTATTACACTCCTTTCTAGCTGAACTATAGTTCTCATTTGTATAGAAACCTGTTTTAATAAATTTAAGTACGTAACATCATATAAATATTTCGGAATTCAGCTCCCCAATAACCTTTCTTGACATGCGCACATTGAGCACATCAAAAACACTACCAACACATCTCTCTAGTACATATAGGCAAAACATTTTCCAAAGCACCGCGACATTTAAAATTACTGTTCTTCAAAAAACTGATTAGACACAAGCTCACATCCGCTTGTTCTGTTTGGGATTCCGGTCAAAAGCATGAACATCTATAGTTAAATCATTTCAAATTGTTCAGCGTGTTTAAATAATTAAATACACAATGTTACACCAAGAGTTTCACCAATGAAATCGGCGCTTGGAAAAACAGAAAAAACAGAAAAAATTTTTGTCAGTGTCGTTTTCAAAAAGTTATCTACCAGAACAATTTATTCAAACAGGAACTAATTTCAGAACCTCCATACACATCATCGAGTCTTGATCATCATAACAAAATTTTCAGTCCTTTTTGTGGCACTAATGTTCTTGTCATACTCCTTTTTGTCAAACACCAACGCTGAGTGGAACCACCTTCCTACCTCCATCCCCTGCAGCGAGGACACGTCAGCATTCAAGGCTGTACTAACCGATTATGCATTGAGTCTATAAAGGTTTAATGTTGCTTGAAAATGTGTTCTCATTGATTTGTTGTATGCCTACATTTTATTTCAGGCATTTCTATTTTTATTTCTGGCACAGTAAAGGAAAAGTTTTGTACTGTAAAGACAATTTTTGTGTGTTCTTCCCCTAATATTCATTTAAAGGGACACTGAAATGGTTTTGGCAATTTTTCACTAACACAGTGGGCCAGTAGACAGACTCCAAGGGATAATTTAGAGACCAATTTGAGCTCTCTGCGTAAACTGTGTAATTTATTATAAAGCTTTAAAGCTGCGATTCACTCGAGATCGTTGCAGATCACTGCGACTCGGCCAAACGCGTTTTCAACGGCCCGCAAACCAAGCGACACGATCTGCCTTATTTACGTCATCGTTCTCAGCTGATCTGATTGGCTTGGGAACACGCAACACAGGTGTTTTTTTTTCTAATAAACAGGGAACAAAAGTTGTTTGGAATTTGTAAAACATTTTATAATTTATGTTGTATAAAATTCTTTTACAGAGAAAGAGAAGACGATCGCAGTTTACAACTCAGCTTTGGAACTTCCGGCACACGACGAACGTTGTCTGCTTGGATAGATAAACTAGAAGTGTTGAGTGGAGTGACCACGCCTCGCCGCCTGATGCCCTCCGCGTTGCCCGTAGCGGCGGCGCTGCAGTTGAACAGTACTGACAGAGCCGCGCACCGCGTGCAGGAACTGCTAGCCGCTTCAGCTTCTCCAGTGCTCTTTTATAGACGATAGTCTTTCTTGGGGACCTTCAACGCAAAAATTTTTGTCTGCCTGTCTGTACTTTTGTCTGTTTGTCCACTCTAACACCATCGAGCATTTGAAACGGCCGACCCCATCCTCAGTGCCCACCTATGTTGCTCAAGATACAGCGTTCATATTTGTGCAATTGTCGATTAAAAAGCAATTATTGCGCGTGTCTGGGGCACTATAACAACACGTATATATTCTGCGTGTGCGCATTTTACTAGAAAAGGCATACATAAGTAATTCTAAGGGCTGTAGCACTTATCACGTTGCACTGACCATCCAACGCTTGCACGGAAAGGCGAGTGTTTGCAACGCTTTGCTAAAACCAGACGGTGGTTGCACCTACCCGTCGCCTTGCGTTCGACATCTTATCACCACTGAGGCGGGCGCGTACATCCGTCTCAGAGCCACGCGCTTTGTTATTGAAAAAAAAACTGCCAGATGGCGCTCATGTTTCACGTGTGACGTGACTTTATGCGCTCCTTCGCCTCTGCTGCATGCTCGAGTCACTCTAACGCCGCGCCTCCAGAATACCATTCACTGATTTTCTTGAGCAGAACAGTAAGTAAATGTTTTGTTCACTCTCTCCACACGCAATACTATCATCTTTCAACGACATTTGCAGATTAAATGCAGATACGGGGCCAACTTTTTTATGCAGATTTCTTCGTACCTGCCTATCATTCATGTCTAGCACATGATGTCATAACCCTTGAAGTATGACACGCCAATCTACTGAATTTGAGCTCCATGAAAGTCCTTGTGAGAGATCGAAAATTATTTAAACAGGGCGCGTCTTCTGATTTCTTCTCTAACCCCTTTCTTCGTTTAGCAGGCGTCGACAATATTAAGAATAACTGAGTCAATTTATTGGAAGTTAGCTGCGCTCAGAAAGCTGTGAGATGAAAAAAAATACCGTGTCAAACGTACGCAGAACCAGGATGCCGTAAGTTGAGGGACAAGGAAGGGAATCTGAACGCCTTACACCACAAAATGTTTCGTAATTTGACTTTTCAGGGTGTACTAAACTATTTAGGCGTATTCATACCGACCACCAATTGCCGAAGTTAGTCGTTCTGCTGCACCCCCCACCCTCAAAAAAAATCCTGGCTAGCCCTACGCTGAACGTTTACAAATAGCGAAGCTGAATATAGCGTGCCTCTGTATTAATGTGCACTGTAAATTTTACCTTTTCGACAGTATGATTTCTCAAAACTAGTGGAAAGAAGGCTAACATAGTTGGACAAAAAAGGCATGGCGTAAAAATGTCGGCTGTTCTAAGGGGCATTGCGTGGATATTGTTAAGGGGGCGGTGACGTGTGACTTGAATGCGTACATTCATCAATATATATATATATATATATATATATATATATATATATATATATATATATATATATATATATATATACGTGTCTGTGTGTGTTTACTGTGTACATATACAAGTTATATTTCTCAGAACAAAATGCGCCAACGCCCGCCTACACTTTTGACACTCAATAAAAGAACTACACCTATAATCCTAAACATCGTCATAGTCATAAATTTTCTCGCATGCAACGGCGTTACGCCAATATAATATTAGGAAAGCAGTACAATTTAAGCTGTCGATACGAAATGAGAACTGGTTACAGTGATTTTAAGCAGAGTAACAAACAGGCTATGTATTTTATACAACTGGCACTCTTTAATATGTTTAAGATAACCCCTTTCGCATAGATTTCTTGACTAGGAGGTACAGGCGTTCTTTCAGCTCGGCTCCCTGGCTCGACCTTCTGGAGCTTGCATAAAGGAAGCAAAGTAAGCGCGAAAGCACGCGGTTAAAACAAGAAAGCCTTTCAGAAAGCAGTAAATATTACCTTCGGCCAAACTGGGATGATAAAACAGTGACGTCACTGATATAAAAGTGATGACAACATTACTTCTAATCGGGTTTCACATGAAACAATCGAGGTCATGTGGAGTTATATGAGAAAGAGTGCTCTGGATATAGAAACCACCAACAAAACGAACGTACGATTTATTCGCGGTTTTGATACTTCCCTCTTTGTAGCTCGCCAGTGGCCACTTATGATGTAGCGCCGCTCAAAGCGCTGCTTGAGTGAAAAGCTAGGTGTATTCGTGCAAATTCTGATTGTACTACATGTTTTCTTTTTGTTTGTCAGCAGGCTCTTGAAACAGTGAATGTCTCGACGCAATTTATGCGTGTCTGCATATTTACTCGTGCACTATTGCGCTTAGCAGATATTTATACACTGATAAAGGCTCTGAAACGCATTAAACGCGCTAAAAGCAAACAAATACACGCTTTCGCAAGCTACTTACGCGCGTTCCCAATGGAGACGCTTCTGAGATCTTCACTACCATGCGACTCCAGCGCCGCTGCTACTGTCACCTACCGGTGAATCAGCCGAGATACGGCGCGGCCACCTCGTTCACTCCACTGCCAGTGGGAGTGTATACATAGTGTGCACGTGCGTCACGCAGCGCCCCTTCGTCACTTCCGAAATGCGCCACCGGCATGCCCGGATACCTACCGCTCCGTCGCCTACCGCTGCCGTGTTGTCTCCTCGTGCTTGCACCCATGTATAGTTTTGCCTCACGATGTAAGTTTGAGGGCTGCTAATGAGGCAAGTTGATTTAGTAGTCCCCGAAAAGGGAGCAGAGCTTCGGGGTGTTTCTTTGCCGAAAGTTATTACCCTAAATTGAGAACGCCAATTGCAATTTTCTGAAAAGTACCGGCGTGTTTGGCTGGCGCGAATTAACAAAAAACTAGTTGAAGAAACTCGGTTATATTTGCGTCTTCAGGTGTACCTTCATTCCGGGTAAGTGCCATAGCCAACCACTTACCTGCAAACAGAAATAGCTTTCCAAGATACTGTACATACAAACTTGTACGCGACCACTGCGTGCACAGTGAGCGTGTCACAACGTTTCTATACTAGGTAAGTTGCAAAACTCCCCGCGTCAGACAACTCGGCACACGGCACCGGGACAGCTTCCGGTTTGGTGGCACTGGCGGCGCAACAAGCTTCCGCTAGCAGACGAAAACGCGTAGTCGTCGTGGCAAGACGCTGTGGCGGCCGTTCTGAAAGAGCTTTGCCAACAGTATATTATCGAGATTTGTTGTGCTGCCGCAGAAACTTAATACTGCGTAATATTTAGAGGTGCAAGGCAAATATATTTATGGCTTTCTGAAGAGCCCACAATAAACAATGCTTGATATATATGGCATAACATACACGAGTGTTTCGGTTAGTTGCTAGTTGGTGTACGTTCGCAATAGATTTTTAGACGCGAAAAACCCTGTTACAATGTCTTGCATCGTCTCTTGTGGCTGTGTGTTTTGTGCTTGAAAATAAATTACAACTATGTGGCGTAATCTCGTGGCTCTTGTCTGGTTATGTAAACAGCTAATTTTTTTCATGCCAGTCAAATTCTTTAGCAACTTAGACCGTCGAAAAGCTACGTGTGCGGCCATTATTTTGAGCATGTCTTCTCTCTGCTTCTTTTTGAGTTCCTCTAATGAAACCTGTTAACACAGCTGCAGCCAAAGCTGCAGCTGTGTTAACACGTTTCCCAAAGTGCAGAGACCGCACTTTGGGATATCGGTGAGCATTTCGTAGTCATTACTCGAGTCTGCCTGCTGACGCCCTGGGACAACATGAACACACTTTCAGCTTTTCTATGTCCTCCAGAAGTTCGGCCGATTGGGTGATGGTATCTGCATTGCCGGGCGACTTGGCCAAGCGATGGTGACGGCTGCTAATGGTGACTGTCATGTCTTCGGCGATGACAACACATTTCTCCACAAATGGCGCTTTTTTAGCGCTAGAAACACCACAAGACGACTTAACAACTTCCCACCAGCATACAGCAGGCAAACAAACGTTTTCTATGTCTTGGAGCGAAATTACGCCACTAGTTGACGGCATATCAGGACTTATTTCACTGTCTTCGAACTCAGTGCTCGGATATAGGCTATTATTTTTCCCCGATGATATTCTGGAAAATACCCCACTCCTATCGGGCAGCTTTCGCTTCTTTGTCGCGGGCCTCGCGACAAAGGTAAGCGGGCAAACTCGGTAATATTCATGGAACGCATCCTTCGACTAGGTCCCACTTTCCTCTGGCGATTTGTACCTTCTTACCATGTAACATGAGTGAAAGTCTTCAGGATGTCCTCATGAAAGGGCATATCACACGCACGTGAGGTGCTGGGCAGTTTCTTATCCGCATGAGGAATAGCGTGGTCCCATACCTCTCGCTGCTCAGGTACACGTGGGCACAAAAGAAATGTCGTGGTGTCTCTCATTTCTCTCACTCTACAGCCGGGAACGCAAAATCTGGGCATGATGAGAACACGCAACACATACAAAGCAGAACAAGACACGCTGAAGCACAAAACTGTTCACGCAGAAAGAAGCCTCGACAGATATCGACACACTGCAACATGCACAGGCGATGGAGGTTACGGGAATGACACGACCGAGCATGCAGTGAGTGAATCCGGATGCGACAGCAGCGCCACGTTTGTCGCTGGCAGTGGCGGCGCCGCGCAACACCGCTCAGTTTTGCAACTTACCTAGTTTTAGAAACGTTGGCGTGTCAGGGAGGCGGTTAAAATCGTGATTGTGATGGTGATTGCAGAAATTTCGGTATTGCATTGAAATAAACTGTGAAAATGAATGTGAAACAATATTAGTTCACTTTGAAGTATAGCCGATCGGTTCGAGTTAGAGGTTAGAATTTTGAAAGACTAGTCAATTAATTCCCTAACACGGTCTTCATCATTTTCAGGGACTGCACTGTACATTAGCGTACAAAAAAGTGAATAAATGATGACCGCCATTACCGTGGCACGCACCACGCGAAGTCTCTATCTGCCTCGCACAATATTTTTCTCGGCTGTTCCCACAAATTTCAATCAAACAGGCTCAGCATCAGCACTGTTTGAAACACTTTGGGTGGGAGGGCGTGCTGCTAATTTGGTGGCGTGGGCCGCAGCAATATATTAATATTATATATCTAGCTCTGCACGACTCGTTTTCGATGGAAGCTGCTGCGCTTCGCTCATCCACTCTTAAAATTGCGGCTCGAGAGACTTTGGGCTTTCACTTGTTCTTGGGCCACGCAATTTTTGGTGTTTGTAGTGAAAGTGAGATAATAGGCCCTCGTAGGTCGTGGTGGGCAGTCGGTGTACGCGGTGGCTGGTATACGTGTCGCACTTCTTGATTTTCTGGTCTTGTATCGAGTGAACAAACGAGCCCTTCCTGATCCGATGAGCTCGTTAAAGTACGACAACAAAAACCACAATGCTTCCCTTTCAACATCGTACACAGCAACTGATAACGAGCCCCTAACAAACCGTGGTGCAGCACGCGAACTGCCGTAGGTACCCAGGAGGTACTCAGGCATGGCGGGAGAGGGCGAATATGGCGGAAGTGACATCACATGAACACTATGTATTGGTGTTCTGTGCCACTGCCCCCTACACTGTAGCTTGAATCCCACACGTTCCATGTCGACGTGAGTTGCTCAACGAGTGGGTATCCCGCGATTGTTGTGACACCACGGAACACCTATACACTGGTGACACCATATATCATCCTTGCCTCGTTGTACGCCGCAAGTCCGTTGATTGAAGATACGACACCGTGCGCCCGAGAAAAAACAGCAGGCGCACCGAAGAGCTGCAGCACATCGGATTGCCCGTATCAGATCGGCGGCGGAATTTACGCGTATGCGGTCGCCAATTTAAGCTGGAAGACTACGAACGCGATTCCGTGCTTGTGCAGCGATGTGAAGAGGCATCCCCTCAAATCCGACGCACTGCCGTCTTTGTTCCTTCCTGGTGAAAAGGTAAGTTCACGGTCGATTCGGATTGTGCGACACACACTGAAAACGCGGTTCGCACGTCTGCATTCAGAAAATACTATGTAACCTCTTAATTAAAACTATAACGACTGTGTCTCTTCAATGCAATGTGGTCCACTTCGCAATAATTATATACACGCTGAAAGACTGTCGCCGGTTCGCGATTTCCAGAAACGTTTATAAAATGACAGGCTGCCTTTTTGCACAAGTGTATACGTCGTAGGGCCACCTGTAAAATGCAGGTTCAAATGTACGGCATGCATGTTATACATGATGAGCTCAAAGAAAGCCCCGCAATAGTGCAACACGTGTTCGACGGCGTTGGTAGGCTGCGGTCCGATTGCTGGTGTTGTATTAATGCCGAATAGCAATAGCACGGCGCGCTAGAAAATCGTCTCACATTGCCGGCGTCCAAAGTGCGTTGAAGCTTATGCTTCAACTGTAGCGCATATGTTTTATCTTTTCATTTATTTGCAGGTGTGAATGCACTTTTATGTATGTGTAAAGGCAGCCTTGAAAGAGAAAGCGTGCCGATTGATGGATGGTTTAATTCATCGACTGTGCTTGGGGAAATCCATCCAAGAAGCTTATGGCTGCTTACAGGGCCGATTATAAGCATGCAGCTTTACTTTGTGGCACATCATGCAGGAAAATGAAGAAGCCGAGAAATATTTGCACCACAGTGTCTCTTAATAAATTAATTGTATAACTGCAGTACTCCATTTCTTTACGTCATAATGCATGATCACCAAATCACAGCAGTGCAATGAAATGTTGGCTTCTCATCTAACAAGAACTTGGCAGCTCATCAAAAAAGTGCTGCTAATTAGTACAACTGCATGCAGATTCAATGTGCTTATTCCATCCTAGATGTGGAAAAAAATGTCAAAGTAGTTTTATGCCAATGCAATAAACTCTCCAGCCTCTTTGAATATTATACAAGCTTTCCTGGCAGCATCGTTTTAGTATACACACATAAAACAATTCGTGCTATGTATATGGAATCATTGCACATAAAATGTGTGAATGGAAATGCAAGGACAACACACAAAAGCATTGTCATTAATTGTCTTGGTGGTAAAAGAAATTGCTGCTTTTTTTTTCATCATCACACACTGCCCTAGAAAAGTGTCGGAGAGTGTGGCACAGTGTTTGTACCTCCTGCTAGCTAGGTTAGTCCTGCTCTGTTTGTGTGCATTTGCACTGCACATAAGTTAGAGTGGAATGTATATGTGTCACATAGCATTGCTGCATATTATGGAAAATAACTCTGTAACACCTTTTTTATGCAGCCGCACACTGTGCAACTAGCTGATGCCGGATAAGGCAGCTCGATTTCCACAGTTCTCAGCTCCCAGATGAGAAAATATTTTATGTTCTTTGAAACATAGCTTGGCACTAGGGAAGTTATCGTAAAAACCAGAAGCATTTTAATATTTCTAAGCGTGTTGTTGTGGTTTAAAACAAACACAAGCTACTTTAAATAAAGTGATTTTAATACCACATGGCCACAAAGGCAGTGTGATGTATAAAATATAGCTTTATCAAGAGTGCAGGTGTAACATAATATGTTTATTTTCTCCACTTCTCATCCAGACATCCAAACAAAAAACTGTGCGCAAGGCAACCACGAGTACAGTGGCCACTTGGAAGACAGTGGAATACCGGTCCGTTGGTAAGTTGACCTAAAAGTTGAAAAATGCACGTATGAGGCATAAAATGTACAGTAGCTGTTCAGTTACAGGATTCACACCTATGCTCCTAAACAAAGAAAACTAGCAGGAACTAATGCATGATGATGAACAATTGGGCATGACACTAATTGAAGAAGTTTTGTTTATTTGAGTGCTTCATAACCATCTCAGCTACGTTGATGAACATGACCCTGAAGGTGCTCGTTTCGGCCAATACACAAACAGCAGCTGCCTTCGCCACAGAATCTGCAGTGCAGACACAGAGTGGTGCTTCATCACATGAGCAGCAGAAGCAGCTTCAGCCGATGTTGCTTCAGTGCCACAGCTCCCAGAGGTTTGAGGCGCAGAGTTTCCCACAATACTTACTAGAGGGAACTCTGGCGCTAGTGTCTATGGGAGTTGCAACACACGGCGCTTCAGTGAGCATGGGAATCCTGGGTAGTACACACATTTGTCTAATTTTCGTACTTCTGGCCTGCTTCTGGCTCCGTGTGTGTTCGCGTGGCTTGGAGCTGTTTTTTCACGAAAACAATAATTAGCAAATGTTCACTGTTTGTGCTTCACAACCTTATTCTTTTAAGCATACTATTTCGAATCAAGTCCTTAAGTTCAAAAGGGTTCGTTCTTTCTTTCAAAACAAACTCGTAACCAGTAATAGACGAAGCCGCAAGTATGATTCGCCGCCCGCAAGTACGAAGACTAGGCAAATGTGTGTACTACCCATTAATCCCATGGTCTCTCAACAATCGCAGCACCAGAGTGCCCTCTAGTTAATTTGGAGAAACTTTATGGTTTCAGGCCTCTCGGTGGCTCAATACCTGTCCGAATGGATGAATCTTCCCTCGCTAAAGAAGAGCCAGCTGCAGAAGCACTTGTCCAAATGGATGGATCTTTCCCTGCTGAGGAAGAAAAGCCAGCTGCTGAAGTTGACATCACATACTTCCCCTCATTCAGCGAGAGTTTTTGCACGTAACAGAAGCATTCAGTGATCTTTAACATGTGATATATCTCAGGCTAATATTACCACCAGACATTTTTTTCCGTCGCCGAATGATTCATTTCAGCTCTCGAAAGAGTGCGACTATCATATGCGACCAGTCGTTCCTCTCCGTTTTTCAGCTGCACGAGTAGGGCGCCTAGACCCACATTGTTTGTGTCCGTGTGAATCTCTGTTTCAGCTTCTTCGTGGAAATGTGCAAAGACGGGGTGGTTTAGGAGTCGCTGTTGTTGTCCGTTGAACGCGTCTTCGTGCTCGCTTGTCCAGGTGAAAGGCGTGTTTTCTTTAATCAGTCGGGTTAGTGGTTCCGCAATCTTCGAAAACTCTTTGATGAATCATCTGTAATAGACGCAAAGTCCAAAGAATCGCCTCACAGCCCTTTTATCCGTCGGTCTAGGAAACTTTTCTACAGCTGCTGTCTTTTCGGGGTCAGATCGAATGCCTTCAGAGCTAACCACATAACCGAAGAAAAACAGTTCATGAAAGCCAAAATGGCACTTTTGGGGTTTTATAGTCAGCACTGCTGAATTAATCGCTTCGAGCACAGTCCGTAGTCGTTCCACATGCTGATCAAAGGTGGCCGAAAAGATCACGACGTCATCGAGATTAACAAGGCAAGACTGCCATTTTAACCCGGACAGCACAGTGTCCATCCTCTGCTGAAATGTGGCGGGTGCCGAACACAGGCCAAATAGGTGTACCTTGAACTCGTATAACCCATCTGGGGTGGCGAAAGCAGTTTTCTCGCGATCTCGTTCGTCCACCTCTATCTGCCAGTATCCACTCTTGAGGTCTAGAAAGGAAAAGAATTTCGCGTCTCGTAGTCTGTCAAGGGTGTGTGTCATCGATCCTTGGAAGTGGATAGACATCCGCTTTGTGACGACCTTCAGTTTTCGGTAGTCAACGCAGAAGCGCAAAGTCTGGTACTTTTTCTTTAACAACACTACCGGTGAGGGCCATGGGCTGGCCGATGGTTGAATTGCGTCATTTATAAGCATTTCTTCAACTTGACCTCTGATGACTTCTCTCTCTTTTGATGACACTCGGTACGAGTGCTGGCAAATAGGTCTAACAGATTGATCGTTTATGATGCATGGTTTAGTGGTGAATGTTGTTTGCTCTTTCGATGACGTTGAAAACACGAGGCGCACTTCCGTGTAAGGCTCCCAATTTTCTGTTTCTGGTTTGATGATAGGGCTGCTTCGATGTGGATAGATGCGAGTATGGAATTTATGCCGTCAGGGTGTAGTGGTGCAGTATCGGAAGAATTCAAATCCATAGTCAGAACGTAATCGTGCAAGTGACCAACAACAGTTCCCTTCGCAAGATGTTGCACCTCATTTTTGAAATTTGTCAGGAAGACATTCGTACACCCACCACGCAGCCGTAAAGTACCTATTGCTGCACAGATCCTTATCTTTAGTAATAGCCCAGTATTGATTTCTGCGATTCCTTCATAGTCGTTGTATACATTGCTTTTTACGGTGACAAGGATGATTGATCTGGGGGTACTGTTACATCGTCACCTGCAATTTTGAGAGCATCGAATCGTTTTTCACTTTCAAATGTTGTGATGGCGTGTTTCGTCGAGCCTGCAAGCTTACCACTGCGTCATTGACCTGCAAAAACTCCATTCCAATATTTATATCTCTTGTACACTCCGAAAGGGCAATGAAACTGTCGACGTAGGTGAAGCCGCGTGTTCTGACTCTACAGGTACACATGCCTGCCGGATCGATAAGGTGTCCGTCGACGGTTCGCACTTGCGGTCCTATCCAAGGGGTCAGCACTTTTTCAACGTTCTAGCAAGTCCCCTGCTCATGACGGAATATAGAGCGAGCGCTTGTGTCTACAAACACATTCGTTTTGTAGTTGTCTATAAGTACCAACAAATCAAAAGCGACATTACTGCTTCCGTCTCGGCTGGGGACGGCGTGAATCGAGGTTTCGGCAGGTGGGTGGTTGCTGTGGTAAAATAGGGTCCAAGGGCGACAAAAGGAGCTACAGGGCGCCTCTCAACACCTCGACGCACGAGACTGTAGGCTGCATCGGAACCGACGCTTGAACAGGCTGTGCTTGTGGCTGCTGCTCAGGGACTGCCTGTCTCACTTCCTCCCGAACTCCTTCTGCTAACGACGAGACCATTGAGGGGTTGCCGCTGAGCTTCTGGAGCTCTTTTCGAACAACCGATCGAATGAGCTCTCGTAACACATCGATGCCATTCCCGAAGACTGCTGACACCGCGTCTACAGATGCGACTTCCACATCTAGATTTTAGTGCTAGCTCGCTGTTGCAGAGTGTTTTCAACCGCTGTCGCCTCGGTGCGAAATTCGGCCACGTTCCGCGGGGGGCATCGGAGCAAACCAGGAAAAATCTCCTGCTTCACCCCGCGCATCAAGTGCCGAAGTTTCTTGTCCTCGCTCATATTTTGATCAGACTGGCGAAATAAGCGGCACATGTCTTCCACATACATTGCAACGATTTCGTTGTTGCGCTGGTTTCTTACCTGCAAGGCAGCTTCAGCTCTTTTCTTGCGGTCTCTGCTCTGGTATGTGGTCAGTAGCTCCCGTCGGAAGTCATCTTAAGACTGAATGGCACCTTCGAGGTTTTCGAACCACGTTCGTGCGCTGTCCTGCAACGCGAAATAAACGTGGTGGAGCTTCCGTTCTTGGGTCCATCCGTTGCAGTTGGCGACGCGCTCAAATCTCTCCAGCCAATCCTCGGCGTCTTCATGAGGATCGCCATGAAAAGAGTCGGGTGTCCGTGGCTCATCGACAACGACGTGCGTGACAGTGACTGGAGACGAAACGACGTGCGCGGCAGCGTTGGAGACGACATTTGGGTACTTTCACAGGAGACAGCTTGAGACACTCTAGACTTTGGTGGCAGTGGAAATTCCAGCGGCTCATCACGCAGACGACGGCTGGTGCGCTGTTGAACTGTCATGAGCTTGGTTGGTTCAACTGTTCGTGGTTCCGGGCTACTTCCTCGAAGTCCAACTGGGTTTGGGATCATTACCCAGCACCTGCACCAGAATTGTTACGCACAATTTAGAGGGCGTGAGAATAAGTATTTATTGGGGCGAACTTCTGCTCGAAAAGTAAAGGAAAATGTAACAGAGTTTCTAAGAAGCGATTCACAAAAGTAATCAATCTCAGAGAAGACCTCGAGTGGTGCACCACTTCTTTCTCGCCAAAATGCCGTGCTGAGGAGGCGTGCGCCATCACGGCCTTTTCTTGCCTCATCATCGGGCCGATGGTTTCTTGGGGTGGGGGTTGGCGCACGAACTATCGCGCATAGTTTGAATACTGCGTCTGTCTTGCGTCAATATTAAACACTTAATGATGCAGGTACACCCAAAACACCGTTTAGATGCGCTAGTTGAATAGGTGTTGGGTAAAAAAAGCAGCGAAGCAATGAAAAAGAGAAGAAAGGAGGTGGCTCTAGTGCCATGAAAAATCCATGAAAGTACTATCAACAGGAAAAGCTTGGTAAATGTTGAATCCACAACAAATGCGAATTTCCGCTACGTCGGTACTTAATGCTTGTACTTAGTCTAGTGACTGCATAGGTCGGAATGACAGTACGGAATATTTGTTTCAAAATGACATTTTCAGACAAAGTGAGAATTTAGCTTCATCGAACACTTCGTGTCCTGCAAGCTTTTACTGATGATGGTACATATTGAACATACAGAATGTTTCGTATAATGAACATATAAATATTGACAGAAGCTTCAGACTATTTCACAGATGAGCATTGTAAAATATGAATCAACAAAGCCTAGCAGTGCATAAATGAACCATTCATATATGAAATGTAAAAAGCTATTAAACAACCCCACTGTCTGAAATTTCTGGTAACTGCAAAATTGTAAAATGTGAGCACGTTGCCCCAAATTTTGTGTAGACTTGATGAAATGATGAAGCCACAGCCAATAAAACACACATTGCAGCTGTTTTCAGTTTCTCACTCGGTTTCTCCCCCGTTCTCATCGTGAAGAGCGGTACGCATACGTTACCATCATGACTACAGTCACATGGTAACAAAGCTTGCGTCAGTGATCGTGCTATCAATATGCAGCCATAAACTAAGCAAGGCCTCGTTAATGTGCTGCTGTGCTAGATCGGCATGGTGAGGAAGTACTGTGCAAGTTATATGTGAGATAAACAAATATGCAGCCCGCCTCAAAACGACACAATCTATACGGCGTAACTTTAGGGCCAAAACACTATTTTATATTGCATAAAGAACCAACCGACAGTCAGTGCAACATTACATCACTTCACTAGCGAAGAGTACACACTGGTCAGACGATGAAGGGGATCACCATAATTGTTTTTCGAAATGAAGTTTCTGTGACACTCACACAATGTGATTGCTGCAGCACTCTGTATGAATTAGCAAGATGGTCTGGAAGGTGATAAAAAAAGAGCCAAAGCTGCCTAATAGCACTTTGAGAAAATGTAAAATACACTGTGCAGGGAATTACTTTTGCAGACATATCCCTATAAGCCATAAAACTGACAATTAAAATGCTCACTCTATGCCACATAAGAATGTCTCACACCTTTGCAAGAACTTTACTGTGGCGGCTGCACTGTCTGTGTAGGCCAGAAGCAGCCGGCCTGTGGCTCTCAGGCATCGGATCCAGTCGTTGAAAAGAACTTGTGGCTCACATTCTTGTAGCACTGCTTTTGGGAGGTGGTTCCCGCGATAAGAAAAGTAGCAAAACAAAATTATGCTCTCTAAACACTCAAATAAAATCCACATTGGTGCCTTTAAAAAATATTTCAGCTATAGACTGAACAACAGCAATACTCTCTTCTGTTATAATGGAGCACCTTATTGCTTTACCTGGCCTGGTTTTCATGTTTTCACCCATGCGACAATCCAGCAGAAATAAAGCTTTAGTTGGGGAGGAAGCAGTTCAAAAGCATGAATTTAATTTACAATATAAAAAATACAATAGTTTTGCATGATATAAAAAATTATAATTCTAGTAATGTCCCACCACCAAGAAATGAGTGAGCAAGCTGCGACGTTAAGGTTCCTTAAAATAATGAAGTATATTGAAAATGCAATATACAAGTAATTCTGCTATTGAAAATGTGCTGTCACTACTCACTCTGTAGCTGCAAGTGCTTGCAGAATCTACTCGAGTGCACTTAGCAAACCTGTTCAATGATATTGACAGACAGAGAAAACCCAGATCTCACTTAGCTGCCCCCATCCCAGCATCATGTTGCTTCACATAAGGGTTCCTGGTATGCAGGATGCAGATGTATGAACTTTGTGGCTATGTCGTAACACAGTGAACGTGATCGACTTCAGCTCAAATTACGCGAGAGGCTGAAAAATGCTTCATTGTGAAATTAGCTGCAACAATGCAGTATTTCTAGCTACCAGTCGCTTCACCATACACCCACAATAAATTTTGGCACCAGCAAGATTTCGCAGTGTATACAAGCTTCTGAACACAGTATTCAATGCCACCAGCTGCATTATCTATTTTTCTATCTAGATGCATACAGCGTGCACACAGTAGCCACCTTTGTGCCAAGTAGAAGAGTCCATTTTAAAT
Source organism: Rhipicephalus annulatus (assembly GCA_013436015.1). Taxonomy (NCBI): domain Eukaryota; kingdom Metazoa; phylum Arthropoda; class Arachnida; order Ixodida; family Ixodidae; genus Rhipicephalus; species Rhipicephalus annulatus. The sequence continues at coordinate 88,360 of WOVY01003521.1, read as the reverse complement.
ATTATATAAAATTCATAGACAAGAATCAAGCACATCACTCAAGCTTGTTGTTTAGCAGCAGAGGTGAAAGTGTGCTTGCAAACATACAAAGAAAAATGAGCAATTAACCTTGAAAAATAGCAAAAACTAGGTTTATGTTTGGCACAAACAAATCGCATACAGTAAAGAAAGTTCAGACACTGCAATGATAAGGCTGTAAATTTCAGTTGGTCACTATTCTTCACACTATTCATTCATTTACAAGAAAGATAGCAATGCTTGCTGCAAGAAACAATAAAGCTTCACAGTTTTTGCGAAATTCCACTTGCCTGTACCGCATTCTACAGAAAGGCATCACTTTGCGAAACGTTTACAGACGAAAGGCACTCGCCATGGTGACAAATAGGTGGAGTACTCTTCTACAGCATAATTTATTGGAACAAAAAAATATGATAACAATAATTTCTTCATATATCTAGCAAGAGCCTTTCTACTGTTGTTTATGTGAAGCAATTTTATCTCAGTGGGAAGTCACAACAATAAGGGCCTCATATTAATGAGTGCCAAAACGCAGTGACTTGTTGTGCAGTAATTTCCAACTATGCTCTTTCATGGAAACCATTTAACTTCTTCCTCAAATAAAGGTTGCACATAATTAACACTTTGGCATGAATAATGTTGAGTTGGTCGGTAGCATACATTCTGATGTTACTCTGTATACCCTTACTTATTTTGCAATAGTTTCACTTTGACATGACTAGCTCAAAACAATGCTCTTCTTTATTATATTGAACATTGTACATTACTTTTGAGTTTGCCACAGATGCTGGATAAGCGCCGCTTATGGGATGCTTGGCTCACCGTGTGGTCAGCACTGCACAGTTTGTCATGGCACTTCTGTTTGCTATCTGCAGCACGCAGCAAAAAACTGAGGCATTCAAACAAAAACAAAGCAAGTATGGCAGCAGCATTTCGTCCTTCGGAGATAGAAAAAGATGAAGGGTAGTGCAGCGTTGTTCTTCATAAGCTAAACAAACATGCACCAACTGTTTTAGTTTGGCTCATAAACAGTATAAAAGAGAGAAAATGGTTAGAGGAGACAAGCAGCCGCATAATTGAAATCCTCCAAAGAAGTCTGAAACACTCCTTTGGAATTCTACAATATATATTCTGTGCAAGCCATAAAAAGTATGCGAAGTGCTGAATTTTACTAAGACTTGCACACTATTAAGCCAAAGTGAAACGACAACGTATTGCACTGGCTTCACTGTTCAGCTTGTGCTTCCGAAATTTCCTAAGTTGCACAGACAGCATAGTAGTCTGGCGAAATTTAAGTATAGCCATTCCAACAAGCACCGCTGGCTTCCACTCCAAGTGACAGCACCAAATGAAGCCATTTATTAGTGGCATGCGACTAATTTTAAGTCCCTAAGCATTTGAATAAAAAATGCAAGTGTCTCTATTTAAGTTTCATGTTCAATTTCTATTGTTAATTCTTCCGCGTGTCACCTTTTCTCTGATGCTGGGTATCGAAATAAAGGCAAAACATTTTTTTAAAATACACTATTACAATATGTTTACCAGCAACAGTCATACTACATTATACCAAGTAGTGCTAGCAATATTATTGCAAACAGCGAGAGCAATAAAAATGGCATATCTCAGAGACCTTCACAGTCTTTCATTGAGCTGCAGTTAAAGGCGATGCTGTCAAATGAACATCGAACCGCTTCTTTCAGAAACCGAGTGAGCTGCTCTTCTTCAAAAAACTTGCGGGCGCGAGGTGCAGACATTGACGGAAGTAGATATAGCCGCGGCAGCGTTTTTCCGTATCATATACCAGGATATGTATGGGCGAAATGCGGTGCCTCTATTGTCTGAAAGCAACCGCATGATCTAAAATCACTTCCGGTACTTTTCGTTTGTTTTTGTTTGCATGCAAGATGGCGGTGCACATAGACGTTAGCATAACGCTAGTTTTGCAATTAGCCGATGAAGCTTGTTGAAGCTGTACGCCGTAGAAATTCCACCAAAACGTGTGGGCTGTTCGCAGATGGTGTCGCTGAAACGAGTTGTGTTCTTACGCAGCTGGTGTGCTCCAATTTTTTATTTATTACGCGTTTGTGTGGGCTGCCGGCCAGCGAAGAAGACGCGCCACTTGAACTACACCAGATGTCAGCTGTTTTGAGGTAAGTGTGTTGCATCACCTATGGAATTCGCGAAGTGGTCTTCTGTGTTCTACGCGTAAACTAAGACGAGACGAACTTGTTTCATTGTTAGTTGTTTTGTGACGGTGTGCTGTTTTTTGCTACGCTGCGCATTCGCTGAAAAGTTCTTTGCCATATTATTTCTCTTTATATCCCACGACGCACTGCCAGTTAGAGCGCTGTTAACGCACACAGTGATCATTAAGCTCACGTAGTGGAGTAGAGCGGTTGGACCATAGGTGCTCCCCAGATGCAACTCCGCATTTAAAAAGGACACTGAAAGCATAGTGTGGGCCTTACCCCATTAAAAAGTAGATAGCGCAGTTGTCCCTCATAGATTGATAGGTAATCTAACGTCCAAAAATGATTTGGGTTGTTTCGAAAAAAATTACAAATATGAAGCAGGAAACGGGACATGTCACTTAATGCATATCTCTGTCGTGTTGAATAAAGCATGCAGTGTAGTAGTAGTGTCCATACACTGTTGTAAATGCAACCTGAATAATAAAAAAATGTAGTGTGAAACAAAATGCATGGCTTCTGAATTCAGAAACATAGTTGTACAGTAGAGACACGCGTAATATTTGCAGACACAGTTATTGGAACTACTGTACGCATTTTTTATTACTGTCACTGAACATACTATATAAAACAGTTTTGTTGATAAAATATCGACAAATGAACTCGAAAAAAATGCCTTGGAAGGAAAAAGAACTAGCAGAAAATTATGTAAATAATACACAGTATCAAAACGCAGACAAAAGGAGACAGACGTGCTCACTTGTTAAAAAATTAAATGCTTTATACATTATGCACTTCTGAAAATGAAATAGTTTGTCAGTCACTGCACATGTATGTCTTCTTTTGTCTGTGTCTTTTCGTGCCATTTATCACTTCACTGTGTTTCAAAACCAATTAGTCCACTAACCAATTAACTGCAAATAGGTTTCCTAGACTGTGACATGTTTTGAAAGATATGATCATGTGAAATAACAGTACTTCACATTGCATGTTATTTAAGGGAGACAATGTAATGATCACATAAAAATGACACTTCTGTTCTCTATTTAACATACCATGCAGCAGCCAAAGTTGGATGATCTTTTACTGGAAGCAGGATTAAAACACCGCAGTATGTGAAGCGGTATAAAATTTTGGAGCAAATTGGGTATTCTAATACCTTGAACAGATGCCATAAAATTGCACCAGAACGCCATTCACAGAAAGATATGTCCTCCAATCCTCTGCTCAAGCCTCACCGTGGTGGTTCTAGTGGCTAAGACACTCAGCTTCTGACCCGCAGGTGACGAAATCTCCAGATTTGGGTGCACGTTCAAGAACCCCAGGTGGTCGAAATATCCGGAGCCCTCCACTACGGCGTCTCTCATTTACATATTGTAGGTTTGGAACGTTAAACCCCACATATTATTCAAGCAATAGCTTTTGCTGAAATAGTCGTTCCTCATCCAGTTCATGCGAGTGCACTGTCCACCCAATGTAGCTTTCTTTGCAGTTCGTCCACAGCTTAGTTTTATCCTTTGTCCTAGTGATTTTTAATGATAATATGTTATTTAGTAAACATGAACTCCCCCTAGAAATTGTTCATGAATATTAGTGTTGCCTTAGAGGTAGCACTAGGCTTATTATATCACTTATTAAGCACAAAAGCGAGCTTGAACATCTGATTTCTTTAATGATTCACTTGTTTTTTTTCTTGTTTCTTTTGTTATCTCGTAAACACTGCTGGTCTTGAGCAGGAGTGAATTGAAAATGATGAGAAAATTATTGAAACAACATGCGAATACATCTGAAAAATTACTGTATACGGAATCTTAGTGCTGCATGTGACAGCATTCAGCACTGCACGTGGCAAAGTAATTGTTGAATTACATAGCTAGTTAATGAAAAGCAAGCAAAGAATACAATCACGCAGCTCGTTGATCATAAACAAAGTAAAAAGATATGAGCATAGAAATCACAGCAAGCAGTGTCAGATTGCATGTCAAAAATTGACATATACGGCATCTTAATGTCCTCCCAAATGAGAAGTAAGGACTAAAAATCAAGGCTAGTTAAAGCAAAACTGAAGAGAATTGCTGTATATCGAATATGCATCAAAAGTGTACGGAAGGCCCAAAACGAACTATTATGAACAATCAAGGCCACTGAATAAAAACTAACTAGTCTGGCATCGAAGCAGCTCGACTGGCGAATCCTTTCAAATATGGGCATTGCTGCAGATGAACATATTTTGTGCCGATATTCACTAACCTTCATGAGACAAAAGGCCCAGATTCGCTACTTCCGTACTGGTGGAAAGCATTATTTCTGATCCGCTCCTAGCTCTGTTTCTTATCTACTCCTACAATCTACTCAATCCGACTTATCTACACAACCATCGTAACTCTGAATTTCGGTGTGTTGGTGGCTAAAATTTCAAAAAGTTAGGTAGGATCAGCAGTAAAGCATATTTCACATTTATTGCTTGTTTTCAAAAATTGAAATTACGAACTGGTACATACCCAGCATGGGGTAATTCTAAATGGTGGGGTTTATTAGTGATGCCATTGATCCTAAGCAATTTTGCGCACAATCTGGAGGAGCGAAAACCTCAGTTTTGAGCAGCAAATCAGCCTTTTTTAGCACTTGACAGTCACACATTTTCAAACATACATTTCAGGTCCCTTAGCACAAGTAGTTTACCATATTTATCAAAATATATATATATATGCATGCACACTTGTATATGATGCCGTAAAAAGTGAAGTTAACCCACAGCTTCTCGGTTTCCGGCTGACAGCCCTAGATTTTTTATAGCCTTGGCATCGGGCTTCTTGGTATGTCCTTGTGATACACATATCATTTGCTAATCAGTACGACTTTCCCTAATGCTTCCAGACACATAAATTTTTTATGCATATTACGTTTTCTATCAGAAAGAATCAGCCATGTGATCATGTCTGTGCTTTTAATGCAACCTAAGAATAAGAGTTACGTGTAAAAGTACGTGCTGTTGAACTTTATGAACAGACTCATTAGGTTTTTGGTTCTTTTGCACTTAATGAAGAAATGGTATATTGCTAATTCTAACAATATGCAACATGAAATTAAAAAAATGAAAGGCTAGGCGTTGCATTTATTTTTTTGGTTTTTTTTTTCACTTGCACTCATGCCAAAGAAGCAGCACTGATGTACAAGGGTAGTAAGCATTTCCCTGTGCTACATCAGCAAAATCTTATCACTGTAGTGGCTGGCATTTTTTATATATGCGGTCCATATAGTATGATAAATAAAAATTCATTGACCTGTATAAATGCGATAGAAGTCAGAAGTAGAAATCTGAAACTTTCTAAAACTACTGAACTCATACGTATGCGCACTTCTTTCTGTAGTTAATGAAATCACTCCTCACATAACATAACGGAGTCTCATAAAAACTTGTAATTCTGCACTTGTTTTTCTCACTTCTTTTTAGTGTCCTGCCCCAACATGCGCTTCACCAAGATGAGCCCACACCAATGAGCCGAAATTTCTACCCTGCTCTAGCACCTTCAGTGGCACTTCCAAGAACACTATGCTGAATTCTGTGCTCTTTTGTGCAAAGATTGGTGCAAAATATCATTATTCAAAGTGTTTTAAGATGAGCTATGCATGTCTCTGGGTTTTGCCGAGCCCTGCCTGGTGTATTGCATAATTATCTTATTGCTAATTATGAAGGGTGTTGAAGAAAACCCAGGGCCTAATAGCAATTTTCCGTGGAAGATCCTAAATACTGCCATAGAAATTAAGAAAAACATAAAATATAAACCTCAAATTGACATGCAGTGTCCAGACAAACCTGTCTTTCATACACAATACACTTGCGTCACTTTAAAGAATGTAAAAAAAAGGTGGGAAGTGTGCCACAGTAGTGAATACGGTTCAAGAACGAGTTGCAAAATTAATCAGTAAGATGGTGGGAGACTCAAAGGAACATCCAAGTGATGCTGCACACCCAAGGTTTTAAAAAAGTTAGGATATTATTACTTTATAATTTTTATTTTAATTTTTAATCTACATACTTCATAACTTAAAGGGCTTTATAGTTGCAAGAGTTCTTCCCAATTGAAGAGGTTATCCAGCTGAAATGAACTGAAAATGGCATGCGCTCATTGTGGGCTATGGAAAAAGTGTTGAATGCGTGTATTGTGCATGACTGCAGAGACAGCAGCCAGCTGTAATTCTTTCAAGTCTTATCATATTCTTCTTGTCATCCAGCAAGCCTCTTAAAACCTACTGCTCTAACTTGGTGGTGAGGAAGTTGTCAATCTAAACTTGTGCATGAAGGTCATAGCATACAACGTAAGGCTCATTTTTGCTCAAAAGTACAGAATTTAGGGATGGCCCCAAGGCCTAACTTGGTTCCAGCGAATGACTAATTTGGCTTAAGATTATGTGCTTTTGCTAGAAACTATGCTCTAATCACAGTCCAAGTGTGCGACATCTTTCATGATAAGCGTACAATCGTATCACACAGCTGTTCTTCATTGGTAGGGCGATATAATTTCTGTACACAAAATGAAAACATTGAGCAGTGTAAGTTATGAGCTCACAATAGCCAGTTTTAGTGAATATATTGTCTGTAGCTGTTATCCTTATTGAAAAAAGGAAGCTAAGCGTGTGAGCGATCTAAGCTGGAATCCAGATGGTTAACATTCATCCTGCCATAAAATTATGGAAGCTCTTGAATATTCTTCACAAAAACCTTCTTTGCAGGCATCATGTTAAGTGAGAAATCACATTAATTGCTTGGAAGAAGAGTAGATTTGCACAAGACTTCACTTCATGTCAACTGCTCTATGAGTGGATGGTCGAAAGCTTTCCACTCGTTACGAAGGGCTGAACCATAATTTACCATCCTCATCATCATGGGCCACAGCATCAACGAAGCATGCAAGCTACGTGAACACCTTACAGATGCACACTGGGTGCTTTGTTATTATTAAATATGATGGCGATTGGGTGTAGTGAATACCAAGCTAGTGTACCTACAGTAGGCACCTCATGAGAGTTTCCTGAAGGCTCTATGGAGGGCCACAATTCCAGCTTATGCTGTAATCGTGCTACGCCATTCACACAAGCCTGACATCTTTAGCCCACTCTTTTTTGCGCGAGGGATTCTTTTTCATGGTGGTTTTTTTCAGTCACCTTTTTTTAATTTTGTCAGTTCAACAAAAATTACCGACAGAAAGAGACCTCTCAAGGGCTTATGCTTATATATTGTAACGCGGACTGAAAGAGCGAGGAAGAAGAAGAGATCGGACGCGCTCGAGCGATGGTGATTTGGCAGTGACGGTAGAGCGCTGCCATTTTTCATTGTAAATAAACCCATCACATCCGTAACACCTTTGGTGGAGCGGTGCTGGGTAAATTGCCATCCTGGACCCCGCAGCAGAAGTTCTTCGAAGAAGCAGACGCTTAGCTGGCCTACCTCCGGACAACATCAGCATGAACGACGACACAGGAATCCCATCGACGTCCTACGCTGCTGCATCCACCAGTGCCACCGACACGGCGCAAGGTGGCCGTCGACATCGACAACCAGACTACTGGGCACCTGAGCCACGAATTTTCTCAGGTAAAACTGACGAAGACGTGGACGCTTGGCTAAAACACTTCGAGAGAGTGAGCCGCTACTACGAATGGGGCGCACCGGCGAAGCTCGTGAACGTAGTATTCTTCCTTGCCGGGACAGCCTTGCTCTGGTTCGAAAACCATGAACATGTCCTCCTCACTTGGGATATATTTGTTAAGGAACTGAAGGCCTGCTTTGGGGACACGAGTTCCATGAAAAAGAAAGCTGAGCAAACGCTGTCACGTAGGGCTCAGTTGCCCGGCGAGACGTGCACAACCTATATTGAAGAAGTGCTGAAGCTTTGCGGAATTGTCAACGCAAATATGTCTGACGAAGACAAAGTCGGTCATTTGTTGAAAGGCATCGCCGAGGACGTGTACAATTTTTTGATAACAAAAGAAAACTTGAACACTCCTTCGATTTTCAGGCAGCAGTGTCGCGCATTCGAGGCGTTGAAGACCCGAAGAATTTTACCCAAGTTCGGGCGCTTGGACAATGTTCCCACTGTCGCAAGTATGGACGTCGCCACCTGCGAAGACATTTCCTACCTTGTACGTCGGGTAGTTCGAGAAGAGCTCGTACGACTTCAAGCAGGTGACGTTCACCACCAATGCTCGTTCGCCGCGTGCCCCGAACCACCTCCCTACTGGATGCGAGAGCGTCACGTCGAAAACCGACCACGCACAGAAACTGCAGATTTTACCCCGCGGCTTCCGTTTTCCCCGACGGGTCGTGGCCACCACCGGAGGTCATCATCTCGACGTCCCGCTACGGACCCCCGACCGTCGTCAACCAGGCCTCTACCAGAAGATTACTATGCTTCATCACAAAATGTTCCTGCGGAGCACGACCCGTCTCCGCGTACTTCTGCCACCTCTGCTCCGGCTAACGTAAGTCGACAAGTCCCCGTTTGCTACACATGTGGTCTCCCAGGACATATTTCGCGCTTCTGTCCCAGACGGCCGCCTGCACCGCCACGTTTTTCGACGTATCCGGCTCGTATGTACGAAACGCCTGTGCCGCCACGTTTTTCGACGCACCCGCCTCGTATGCACGAAACCTGGACCTCTCACTCGGCCGACCACCGTCCTCGACAGCAATGGCCTAACGAATTTCGCAGCGAGTCCCCTGCCTCCGAGAGAAGCCTGACGCCGCCTCCGACACGGTCCCGCCGGTCGCCGTCTCCGCGTCGTCGGTCACCTTCCCCGCATCAGCTGGGAAACTAACTGGTGCGACCGATGGAGGTGCGGTCGCGGGACGGTCAGTTTCGCCAATTCCTCCTTCTGCTGTGATGTTGATGAACAAAGTGCGTGTGTGTATAGACGGTGTAGATACTCTTGCTCTTGTAGACACTGGTGCTGCTGTTTCGGTTATGAGCCTTCGTTTCAAACATCGTTTCTTGGGTCACAAAGTTATGTTCGCGTGGAATCGTAAAGAAACTTTTCGTGGAGTTGGAGGCGAAACGTTATGCCCTGTTGGTATTTGTTCAGTTGTACTCACGATTGGTGGACAAAATTTCCGAGTTGAATTCACCGTACTGGCTCGCGCAACTCATGACATCATTTTAGGGATAGACCTCCTTCATGAATGCGGCGCTACGCTTGACTGTGGAACTGGAGAGATTCTTCTACAAAGTACGTTGCCCGCTCCAATAGTTGACGATTTTCCGACTCTGCCCATCGATGCTCTTTCGTTGTCTGAAGATGTGACGATCCCTGGTCGGACAGCAGTGTTTGTACCCGTATGCTCTTCTCATGTCCGCTCAGGACCCTGCACTGGACTTGTGGAGCCTGATCATGCAAACGCCATTAAGAAGAATGTGCTGGTCCCACGGTCTGTCCTTACAGCCATCGACGGACATGCTTGCTTGTGGGCACTCAACGCAGCCTCAGAGCCTGTTGTTCTACCAGCCGGATTCAAACTGGGTACGTTTGAGGAGCAGGCCACAATTGACGTGAGAATGGTCTCAGAGTCTCCAGCTATCAGTCAGACTGCGCCCAACTACTCAGCCGAGATTAAACGTATGATCAACAAGTCGTTGCCTTCTTCCGAGCAGAATGTCCTTGAGGAGGTACTTACACGCTACGCGGGAGTTTTTGATTTCGCTCAAAACAAGCGTTGTTCCATGTTGCCCGAATCCCGTATGCACCACCGCATCAACACGGGAGATGCTACACCGATACGCCAGAAACCCTATCGCGTATCCCCGTCAGAGAGGCAAGTGATCGCCGATCAGGTCAACGACATGCTGCAGAAAGGCGTTATTCAAAAGTCAAGCAGTCCCTGGGCAGCTCCTGTTATATTGGTAAAAAAGAAAGACAACTCTTGGCGATTCTGTGTAGACTACCGCCGTCTCAACGCCGTCACAAAGAAAGACGTGTATCCGCTACCACGCATCGACGATGCTGTTGATTGTCTGCACTCGGCCGCATACTTTTCGTCTGTCGACCTAAGGTCTGGATACTGGCAAATACCAATGCATCCGTCTGACAAAGAGAAGACTGCTTTTGTAACGCCTGATGGATTATTTGAATTCAACGTTATGCCGTTTGGCTTATGCAATGCCCCAGCTACCTTCGAACGATTCATGGACTCCATCCTTCGCGGTCTCAAATGGGAGATATGTATGTGTTATCTCGATGATGTAATTATTTTTGGCAAGACATTCCACGAACACAACCATCGGCTTAGCGTTGTTCTAGACTGCGTCAAACAAGCTGGTCTCGTTTTAAACGCAAATAAGTGTCATTTTGGTGAGCGTCAAGCCCTTGTGCTTGGATATCTAGTTGACAAGGACGGTATACGACCAGACCCGCACAAAATCAGTGCTGTCCGAGACTTCAAGCAACCGACGTCTTTGAAGGATCTCCGTAGTTTCGTGGGCCTGTGTTCTTATTTTCGTCGGTTTATCAAAGACTTCGCCCAGCTTGCTCATCCCCTGACAGAGTTGCTCCGCACAAACACTCCATTTCGATGGACCATTGAGTGTGAGGCTGCTTTCGAGCAGCTGAAGTATTTGCTTACTTCCGGGCCCCTCTTGCGCCATTTCGACCCGGAGGCACTCACGGAACTGCATACAGATGCTAGTGGTATCGGAGTTGGTGCCGTGCTAGTTCAATATCACGATAGCCGGCAGCACGTCGTGGCGTATGCAAGTCGTACTTTGACTAAGGCGGAGAGGAATTATACGGTCACCGAACTGGAATGTCTTGCAGTTGTTTTCGCCGTCCAAAAGTTCAGACCTTATTTGTACGGCCGGCAGTTCAAGATCGTCACAGATCATCATTCGCTTTGTTGGCTTGTCGGACTACGTGACCCAGCTGGTCGGTTGGCTCGCTGGGCCTTACGGCTTCAAGAATATAATTATTCTGTGACCTACAAGAGCGGTCGATGTCACGCAGATGCCGACTGCTTATCTCGTCTTCCATCTCCAACTGTGGATGCTGATGATGATGATTTTGACAACTACCTGGCCGCAATCTCATCCAACTTCCCAAATTTGGATGTCTTTCGTCACGAACAACAGCGTGACCCTTCACTGAAACCAATGATTGATGTGGCTCGTAGCTCTAAACGCACCACGCCATTCGTGATTCATGACGCCCTACTATATCGCAAGAATTACTCCAGCCATGGTTCCACACTACTACTCGTCGTGCCAGAATGCCTGCGTCTTGCGGTATTCCAAGCCATGCACGATGACATCACGTCTGGGCACCTTGGATTTGCCCGAACGCTTCACCGTATCCGACAACGTTTTTACTGGCCTCGACTCTGGAAGACCACCAAGCACTACGTCGCAAGTTGTGATGTCTGCCAACGCCACAAACAACCTACCGCTGACGTTGTCGAAGAGTTGCTACGGCTTTGTGGGTGTCAGTATCGCCATTCCACGCCATACCACCCTCAGACCAACGGCCTCACTGAGCGCACCAATCGTACCATCATCAACATGCTTTCAATGTACGTCGCAGCGGATCACAAGAACTGGGATGCCGTATTACCTTTTGTTACATACGCCTTTAATACCGCGAAACACGAAGTCACAGGTTATACGCCTTTCTTTCTTCTCTATGCTCGTCATCCGCAAAGTTTCCTTGACACCATACTTCCATTTTCGACGAACGAAAACGCCAGTGTCGCGCAGACTTTGTGTCGCGCCGAAGAAGCTCGTCGACTTGCTCGGCTCCGAACTCTTTCCGCCCAAGCTCGCGCGAAAGACCGTTACGACGCAAAACACCCGCCCGTGACTTTCGCTGCAGGTGATTTGGTCTGGCTGTGGACGCCTGTTCGAAAAAAGGGACTTTGCCAGAAGTTTCTTTCTAAGTACTCAGGACCGTTTGTAATTACTCAGTGCTTAAGTGACATCACTTACGCTGTCGCGAGAGTGACAGCTCAGAACCGGCGTTCGCGCAAGACGCAAATTGTGCACATTGCCCGATTGAAGCCCTACAACAATCGATCGCTTCTACTCGCTCGGTGAGCTTCGTCTTGCCCGGAGGGAAATGTAACGCGGACTGAAAGAGCGAGGAAGAAGAAGAGATCGGACGCGCTCGAGCGATGGTGATTTGGCAGTGACGGTAGAGCGCTGCCATTTTTCATTGTAAATAAACCCATCACATCCGTAACAATATTGTTGATGTTACCATAGCTCACTGCCTGCTGTTATCTCAAGTTCATTGCACCTGCTGCTTTTTGTTGAACCAACCTGAAGGGTCCTATGCCGTGTGTGACTTTAAAGTACTAGTTAACTATGAAAATATTGCGCAGTCAAAAGGAACACGTATTTTTAAAATAAGGTATAATTTTACAGCCTGCATTCATAGTTCTATAAAGTGATGAATATTCTGATATTGGTTAATAACATTTGTATAACGCCTGCTGTAAGCCTTGCCTCACGAAGGTTTTGAAACTCCAATTTATGACGTGTGCCACTTTGCGTGGAGGGGTTTACTTGTTAATAAAAATAGTTCAGAGGGAAACATGTTCCCTTTGGCTCGGTAAGTGTGGAAGTTACTGCCAGCAATGATATGAAAAAAGAAATTTGCTTTTGTTTAAAGATGCTCAAAGAGGAATATTTTATAGAAGTTTTTGATGCTGGTGAAAGCATAGAAAGACCCTGGAGTCTGATGTTTTCTTTTAATTTCATTTGTCTTGCTCCTATTTTCATTTTAAGAAGAAAGCCTGGACACTCCACTGGAAATTCTGTTTAACATTAGATTGGCGAACATACTGTGATGTAGAACAAACCACCCCCAAGTGTCTCTTGACGTTTTTCCCTATTGCAATAAATGATGACCTCACACTTGACAATTTTCATTGTAATGAATAAATGTATTTTTTACCTACTCACAGCAAATAAACTTGTTCAAACTCTAGTTTCTTTTGGGACTCATTTGTATTGCTTTGCTTAACAACCACCATTATTCAAAACAAGGATACTACCAGAAGAACTGGTCCTACCCATAAAAATTTGTCAGTTTTTTAGCAACCACAACCGACACACTTTTGTGATTAGAGCACGGGGTTTACAAAAAAACAAAAGTACACGATTCTGCTTGTATAGGAACGCTTGCTGACTTTAGAGTCACTGAAAAGGAACTTTTGTTGTTTAAGACATAGGACAACTATTGACAATATCTATTGAGACATAAGACAACTCAAAAACACAATTTCTTCAGTACACTAATGTATGTACGTGAATCTCACAGTAAAATGAGACTTAAGAAAGCTTTGTTTCTTTATTAAAATACGCTTAGCTTACTGCTCAACATTTTACCTGGTAAGGGCTGAAAGGTAGGAAGTCATGAATTACTTGCAGTTTATCTACAAACGTTTCATAAGAAATGCTATCAGATTCCATAGTTCTTAGGAAAAAAAGACTTGAGCAGCATTTTAGCACTGAAGCAATAGATATATGACTAAGTGCTTGAACTGAAATGAAAATGCGTAGGTTAAAATCTTTACCACTGGTTTATAGTTATCACAAGCGCAAAGTTAAAATATGCGACATGCAAACACAGACACATGAGGTATGCGCAAGCAAGTTCAAATGTCTGCCTTCTTTTCTGCTGCTGTGCATCTTTTCAGTTGTTAGTCGGCATTTGCGCACCTTTAATTCTCTCTGGTGTTCATGTTTACATGCCCCGTTTCCTAACAGGAAGACAAACCAACTAGCTCAGCTTTGTTAGTGTAGTGCTCATGCCGACTTGTCTCTCCTGAAATAATATTGTCCAATTCATTACAGGTAATATAAATACGTGAAATCTTGAAGCATTCTTAATGCATACTGATTGTTCACTGCCATGACAATTATAGAGCACCTTGTTATCTGTGTAAGATACAAATGCCTTTTAAAAAGCATGACATGAGTAATGCATATTTAGACCCCCCCCCCTTCATATACATATGTCTTTTAAGACACTGGATAGTGTGAAGTAATATCAAATGTATCGTAATTTATTCAATTGAGATCTTTTATTCATCCTGGTTCATTTTGTTCAAAAATTGTCAACAATTTTTTGAGAAAAATTAATACAGCATCTGTATAACTTATTACCTACTTTGAAAACAGGTGCTTATTTTGTAATAACAGATGGCAATAGCTTACTGAAGCAACTTCAATGATCTTTTGGCCGGCATCAAGTAGCTGTTATACGTTAAACAGCACATCTTTAATGAACCATTGAGCCTTTAGTAAACAATATTGTACTAGCAATCTATTTAGTGGTGTAATAAGCTAGCCTGATGAAAAACTACAATCAGTATACAAGTGAATAGGAAATATAGTATGATAGAAAATAGCAGAAAGTTTAAATGTCAAAGAGGCTCTAGGTGGTGCTGGTTTTGCATTAAGAAAGGTACTATGTGCTGTCATTGGTTTCTAGTTAAGAAATATGTCCTGTTAAGCAAGTGATAATTACATCTGAATAAACAATGTACTTTTCTGTTACACGATTTTAAAAGAAAAACAAATGCTTTTTAGGGAGAGCCTGGGATTTTGTATTGTTATAATAATGTCATTAGTGAACCTTACGCATTGCATTGAGTAGAGCCCGTGCTCAAATACCATGACATATACCTTTCTATGAGCGCTGCGAATCCACGTGGTATGTGCAACATTCATCCGTGTGATTCCTGGAGGTTTTTTTTTTTGGGGGGGGGGGAGGGGGTAGCTGTAAGAGAGGTGCATATTCAGATATTTCCTACAGCAAACATGTTCCCACCACCGTGTATCACAATCGACATTGCAGGACTTTACAAAATTTGGGTACATTCTATAGGCTCATTTTGTGAATCGATGTCTGCCAATTGTTCCCCAAGCACTCATGTATTTTTTTCCCCTGCCAACGTTGCTAAGCTTTTAAAATGTCCTTCGTTTCACAATATTCCCTGTTTTGGTTTTGTAATGTAAATGTGTAGAGAGAAAATTAGACGAAAAGATAAGTTGCCGTGGTCAGGGACCGAATTGGCAACCTTCGAATAACACGTCCGCTACTCTACCAGCTGAGCTACCATGGCGGTCATCTCCCCGTCCACTTAATGGGGTATATGTAGATTGAATGTAAGAGCATGGCCAGTAGCCATGATGGTTAGTGTATAACACTTTTTTTGTGTCTGTGTGGCGTCACGTAGTCTGAGAGCTTATTATGAGTTGGCAGCTGACCAATAATTCCTCGTATACTACCTGAAGGCACCAAGTCTGTCAGAACAGGTTCCTCGCTATGAATGAAGGAAGTAAGTACATTTAAGGGCTTGTTTTCTTTGTTAGAAGCAATAATAATGAGATCTAACAGACTATCATGTCATTTGGCATGATTGTCTATTAGATCTTATTAATATTGTGTCTAACAAAGAAAACGAGTTCTTCAATGTACTTTTTGTTTGGCATGATTACCTGTTCGATCTCATTATTATTGTGTCTAACAAAGAAAACAAGCGCTTAAATGTACTTTTCCTTTTAAATGCAAAGCATTTCTTAGCAAATTTTGGCGACTTTGAGCGTATCTATCTATCTATCTAGCCGCTTACGTTTTGGTGCTCTCGTGGTCACTCGCTTACCTTGGCGTGTACCAAAATTAACATGGAAGGGTAACATGGTATGACGAATATGACTCGATGGTCAATACATAAAAAATCTCACAATCTCTCGCGTACATCGTCACACACTTCCCGACAGACAGTGGCACATACTCACGGGCGAGTATATGCCGCTGGTAAGCAGGTGTGTGCCACAGCTGATTCACACTTAGTGTCTACCCAGGAACGATCAGAACACACATGGACAATTTTAACGCGTGAGCGTTAAGCAATACCCGACTTCTGTAGCGTCGACCAACGAAGGCATAGAATAAATGTCAGTATTAAGAAAAACTAGACATGGGCAGCGTTGGCCACCCGACGAATGCAAATAATAAATTCCAGGGTCCCAGCAGGAATCGAACCCAAGCATTCTGTGTGGCAGTCAAGCAGTCTACCACCGATTGAGCTACGCCAGGTCTCGAAACTACTTTTCAAATAGTCGCCAATTTTTGTGAAACGTCAATAGTGGCTGCAGTGCTGCCTACTCAATTTCATGAACATTAAGAATGTACTCCTTTCATACAGCTGTCACGTCGGGTTAACGTCAATTGTGGTGAAGTGCCTTGTGCTGAAATTGATTTAAGTAGCAGTGCCAAGGGCCAGCATGTTCGCGAGCATCAGCGCTTCATATCAGCTTCTGGTGTTGCTAAAACACATTTCCAGCTGACATCGTTGTGCAAGTGGAAAACTGGTGATATAAACACCTGCAACTCTTCAACAAATGTCTCTGCGTGCAACATTTGTACATATATTTAGCGTCATTTCATAATAAAATGCAACACGGTCAACTTCCCTCCGCGTGCTTCGCATGAAGTTGATTCCCAGGTACGTGGGATCTGCCAATTTTTTTCGTTTAGACACTACGGTACTGATGGGCAATCTATTGAGGTTACTACTTGGTTATGCATGCCTCATTCACTGTGACAAATGAATTGCACGCGGACATTTAAGGTGTTTTATAACATGCTCTAGTCATAGCAATAACATTAGATTAGTTCACATGAAAGGTTGGGAGATGAGTGCTCCCTGCCTTTCCCAAATGATGTACACTTACCAGAAGCAGCTTAGAACTTTATCATGGCGCTATTCCTGAAACACATATCTTTTTTTACACTTCAACAGCATCAAGTTTAATTGAAATGTCATCGAGCTGAGTTGTGACAAATGAACAAATATTTACAAATAGCCTCACGCCCTTTTTTCACCGTTGTTGAATAACCTTGCGCTCATACGCGAGTAAAATCAAGTCCTGGGGTTTCTTGCGTTATGGCAAACACACGATCTCATGATAAATATCACGCCAAAGGGGCACCCACCCGCTCCGGGATTTACGTTGTGCACCACTTCGCCCATCGCGACACAATCCACGCATACACCACATCGCCCATCGTAAAACGATCCTTGTTTACATCACCACCAACCGCGAAAACACTTGGCAGCAAAAAGCCCGAACATTTCGGCGTCCGTCATGCCTGCGGCGCACGATGGCTTAATCTGTACGGCGCTGGGCTTCAGCGTGGCAGCGCAAACGAAAGTTGTATCGTTAAACGATCTGTACAGCCGCGCGTAACATATAGGGGAGACCCACGCCGAGGGGAATACCCAAATTTCTGATTGATTGATTTGTGGGGTTTAACGTCCCAAAATTACTATATGATTATGAGAGACGCCGTAGTGGAGGGCTCGGGAAATTTCGACCACCTGGGGTTCTTTAACGTGCACCCAAATCTGAGCACACGGGCATACAGCATTTCCGCCTCCATCGGAAATGCAGCCGCCACAGCCGGGATTCGATCCCGCGACGTGCGGGTCAGGAGCCGAGTACCTTAGCCACTAGACGACCACGGCGGGGCAAACCCAAATTTCTACAGCGTACGTTATATGGTACGGCTTTAACCAGCTTTGCAAAAACCACTCTCTGTGCCCCACTATCTTCAATAAAAAATAACAAATATAAACACAATAAACCGGAAACGCGTTTAGATCACCTGACCTCTTTCAGCCAATAGCTGCGCCGCATTTTTCCCAAACATCTCTCTGGATATGATATGAAAACACGCGCCCCGGCAACGGGGACTATACCATTCCGAGTTGATGTGCTGGCACTCTTGCCCAACCGTTACAGCGAAGGCAGCTTCTTCGTCCCTTTTCGCCCTATCAGCTTGCGAAGCGCCCGTGCCAACGCGCTGTGCATCCCTCGGGGTTGTTGAATCAGGTGATCTCTTCCGTATGGTGTTTCCGTTTTCTTCTTTTTTAATACTTTTTTCTGATAGCCAGATAGCGAGAGCCGTGATGCGCCACAGCATAGGTCACTGGCGCCCAACGGAGACGAGAAAATCACTAACGGACAATGCGAAAATAGCGAGAGCCAAAAGCACCACAAGCTGGACGTAACTTAAGCAACTACTGCCGGCACAAGACCGGCAAACAGTGAAATAAACGCTGCCGGCAGAATGTGCTGCGCTAATATTCATAAGTGCATTATTGCAATCTGATACAGCCCAGCTGTCACAACCATGCTAATAAAAGTGGCTTGTTTTTCTCACTAAACACGCCAACTGAACTTCGATCGTGTCGCCTGATCACGCAACTGCAACGCAAAGGATGGGATCCGTAGTTTTGTCGGCCACTCACCCGGGACGTAGAGGAATTTTCGTCAACTATAACGCAATGCGTACGGTAACACGACACGTGACAGCAGCTACCAGGCCCACATCGCTGAAGTCCTCGTAACCAACTTCACGGTCATGGGCACGGGACACCGTTGCATAGAATTCGCAAATACGCTGAAGCCGCGCGCGCAAAAAAAAAAGAAAAGCCGCTTTCAAATAAGCCTCTGTGCGACTTCGAAGCAGCGTAAACAATCAAGGCATGAGCATTTTATCGGCAGTCGAAGAGGCCGAAGGCAGGGGAAATTCACGAGAGTCGTAAGATAGGACTTGCCTGATAGCGAAGTCCACAAAACTCGTTCGCTGGTCAGCTTGGCGGGAAAGCTCCGACACAGTGGTGACTCGAAGCAGTGAAGTTAACGACACCCTTCGCAAACTTCTTGTGGGATATTGTCCGACTTCACGCAACCACAGGTGAGACGATAAGAATAAGACAACGTAAACACGTCTGTTTACGTGTTTACGACAACGTAAACACGTAAACAAGAGTGAACAAGATTTGACAACGAGACTGGACTTGTACACTCACCATAAATTCACTTAGCAGAATGGACAAACTTCATGTGTATGTAGAAAAATAAAAGATTTCGATGTCTCACTTTTGTCTTTCGTTGTTGCCGAGACTGCGAAAGCAGTTACACATAGGTGGCTAACAACTTTTTCTCGTGTTTTTTTTCTGCGCAATTTGTTGCTCATTGCGCAGAAAAACAGGCGAAAAGAAGTATTAGGCCTGGCGGAAAATAAACAAAAAACATTGTTTGAACTGGGGACAAAAAGTTCATCCGATTGGACTATTTGAATAGATCCACCGTTCGTCCAGCAAGGTGACACTGTGAGGACTAACGGTTGCTCGGTAATGCGTAAATGCGAGAATCGACAGTTGCCCTATAAAGTGAAAATGTGAGGACTAAATGTAGTCCTTTGAGCTGAATTGTTTGACTAATGGTTACTCACTAAGGTGTAAATGCGAGAAATAAATGTTAGTCCCTTGAGCTTGTCTGTGGGGACTGTTAGACCCGGTGCCGTTAGTCCTTAAAGAGAATAATGGTTGTGGCAGCCCCATTAGTCTTCAAAAGGACGAACAATGCACCCTTTTAACACCCTTTTGCCTTAGAGCGTATGAGGGACTTGGTGTGGTAGTGGTCTGTAGAAACTTCACTATCTGCCATTTAAAGACATACTGAAGAAAAATTATGAAAAATTGACGAAAACGCGTAAATTCTATTAGGAAGGTGCGAATGTTCCGCTAAACAAAGTTCACACATTTTTTAGTAATTTGGTTGTAGTTTTGGTAGATTGTCAGCGTGCGGCGGCAGCACGTGACTCTTCTCGTCACATCCTCTGAGGCGCACGCAGGGTGCAGGTGTTCAGACCCTTCTCTTCACTTTTTACACCTCTCCTTTCATCCTACTTTTTCCTTACATAAATGCACTGATACTTTAGCTCCAAGCTGGGAGCATTATTCGCTGCCAGTGCTGTTCGTAGTAGGGTCACTCCACGCGATACTGTCACGGGCTAAGTAGATACCTGAGGATGACGACGACGAAGTGCTGAATGTGAACGTGCTCGGACTGCAGCAGCGTTGTACCCATTTGCTCGCCAGTATATTCGCCAGTACGCATTTGCTCGCCAGTGTATACTTTATTCCCCGTAACATCATTGGTGGAAGGTGCGGGGTACCACTCGCTCTACAGCCCAACGAGCTGGATCTTCGCAGCGGACGGCGCATTGCAACTACCACGATGACTGACCAGGCTACTCAATGTCAACAAGATCCGTCAGCCCCGCGACCGATCGTTGTGGTGCATCCTCGTGACCTAGGCCCATTCAACGGCACAAGTGGCATAGACGTCGATGACTGGCTAATACTATATGAGCGCGTCAGCAGCAGCAACCATTGGGATCCAATGCTTATGTTGGCGAACATCATCTACTTGCATGGGACGGCAAGACTCTGGTACAAGACACATCAAGAAGAGTTCACTAGCTGGGACGTTTGTAAGCAGAAATTGCGCTATCTATTTGGGAAACCCACCGGATGTCAAGTGGCCACAAAGAAAGAGCTTACGACTCGTGCCCAGACAACCACAGAGCCGTACATCGCGTACATCCAGGATGTGTTGGCTTTGTGCCGCAAGGTCGACAAGGACATGCTCGACGAAGACAAAGTCGGACACATCCTGAAAGGAATTGCCGATGATGCCTTCAATTTTCTCCTGTGCAAGGACTGCTCGACGGTGGAGTCGGTCATCGAAGCATGTCGTCGCTTCAAACAGGCAAAAAGTAGGCGCATAGTTCACCGATTTTACCGTCTTCTCAACACGGTGGCTACGTCCTCTTGCGAAGATTTTCCGACACTAAATCAACCACCAGCGCCCAAAAACGTCACTAGAATAGTCCGTCGGGAACTCGAGGCTATGGCACCCGCTATATCTGGCTTCAGCGCGCCAGGACACAACCTCGACACTGTTTCAATGATACAGGCCGTGGTTCGCCAAGAGATCGCGAATATGGGCATTTCACCACCTCATCAAAATGCCCCTGCTACTTCCAGCTCGGCTCCAGTCGTTGCGGCTGCCACTCCAAACCACACGTTCGCGCCACGACGAAACCCAGCTGAATGGCGCACTCATGATGATCGGCCCATATGTTTCAAGTGCCATCGGATAGGACACATCGCTCCCCATTGCCGCAGCCATTGGACCTCATCACCTCGACCGAGCTTCTATGATTGGGGACCTCGCTCTGAACGTGCACCTTATGCCCCGTCCTACCGTGCTGAGACAGGTGCAGAGCATAATCCAGAACGTCGGACCAGCCACTCGCCATCGCCCATGCGTCGTCAGTCCCGCTCGCCCCAACCCCGCCGTTCTCGGTCTCCCTACGACCGTCGCTCGGAGAACTAGCCGGTGCAGCCCCCGGAGGTGACGCTGCATTCACGACTCGGACTGGAAATCCTCTGATTACTCCCGACCAGCGGTGCAACCTTCTTACAATTCTCGTTGATGGTTTACCTGTAACTGCTTTTATTGATACTGGTGCACAAATATCTGTGATGAGCTCAGACCTCCGCCGCCGCCTCCAAAAATTTCTGACGCCTGCGACTGCACCTACCGTTCTTACAGCGGATGGGAGTACTCCTGCTGTGTTTGGAATGTGCACTGCGCGATTAACGATCTCCGAGCATCAAACTTCAGTTATGTTCGCTGTACTGGAAAAGTACCCTCATGACTTCATCCTTGGACTCGACTTTCTGATTTCACACGCTGCGCTCATTGACTGTTCCAAGGTCTTCTTCGGCTCGAACTACCATCCTTCTCAGAGACCGTCTCGACCAGCCCACCTCGTCTGCGCTCTGTCGATTTCCTCAGACTTCCGCCGCAAGCCGCAGTCCAAGTCCAACTCTCGCCATATTCTCCAGTACCCGATGGTGATTATGTTGCTGCCCCAATTTCTGACGTGGCCATGACACGTTATTTTGCACTCCCCAACACGGTGGTTACCGTTAAGGACAACCGAACTTCATTTCCCGTCCTCAATTTTGGCTTCTCAGCGCAAGTTATTCCTCGCGCCATGTCACTTGCGCATCTGACACCACTGGTCGACCACACAGTTTCCGCCCTAACCACCGATTCGCCACCCAATTTTTCATCAACGTCGCTCTCGTCACGTTCCTGTTCCGACCTTTTAGAGCCAATGTTATCTGACAAGCTCACCTCTGAACAAGTCTCTGCTCTCTGCCATGTGCTTGCTTCTTATCAGGACATCTTTGACTTCGGCGACCGTAATTTGGGCCAGACATCCGTGGTAACCCATCGCATCGACACCGGTGACGCTCGACCAATTCGCCGACGACCCTAGCGTGTGTCAGCCCCGGAGTGTGCTATTATACAGCGAGAAGTTGATAAAATGTTTCATAGGGCATAATCGAACCCTCATCTTGTCCCTGGTCCTCACCCGTTGTACTTGTTGAAAAGAAGGACAATAGCTGGAGATTCTGTGTTCATTACCGCCATTTCACCATATTACCAAGAAAAATGTCTATCCCCTACCACGCCTAGATGATGCACTCGATTGCTTGCACGGTGCCAAATATTTCTCTCCAATAGACCTTCACTCAGGCTACTGGCAGATCGCTGTGGACGACAAAGACAGAGAGAAGATGGCCTTCGTGACTCCTGATGGACTTTATCAGTTCAAGATGATGCCTTTTGGATTATGCATTGCCCCCGCGACTTTTGAGCGCATGATGGACTCTCTCCTTCGAGGCATGAAGTGGACCACCTGCCTCTGCTATCTTGACGACGTTATTGTTTTTTCGACTACTTTCGACGACCATCTTACCCGTCTGTCCACAGTGCTTGATGTTTTCCGACGTGCCAACTTGCAACTTAACTCGTCCAAATGCCGCTTTGGGCAACGCCAAATCTGCGTACTCGGTCATTTTGTTAACGCTGCGGGCGTTCAACCAGACCCTGCGAAAGTCCGAGCAGTTCGTGACTTCCCCACACCCCGCTCAGCCAAGGATGTCTGAAGTTTTCTGGGACTGTGCTCCTATTCCCGTCGTTTTGTCGAGAAGTTTGCTGAAGTAGCCCGTCCTCTGACCTGCCTCCTCAAAAGGGATGTCACATTCACCTGGGGCCAACAGCAAGCAAACGCCTTCTCGTCGCTCGTTGAGATTCTCACCAATTCACCAGTCCTAGCACACTTCGACCCATCTGCCGCCACGGAGCTTCGTACTGACGCAAGTGGCCACGGCATAGGCGCAGTGCTTGCGCAGCGGCAACAAGGAATGCACCGCGTCGTCGCGTACGCAAGCCGGCTGTTGTCGCGCTCGCAACAAAATTATTCGATCACAGAACGCGAGTGCTTAGCTCTCGTCTGGGCAATTGCGAAATTCCGACCATACCTCTATGGCCGACCATTCTCAGTTATTACGGACCACCATGCGCTTTGCTGACTCTCCTCACTCAAGGACCCTACGGGACGCCTTGGTCGCTGGGCGCTGCGCTTACAAGAGTACACTTTTTCCGTATCCTATAAATCCGGACAACTTCACAAGGATGCCGACTGCTTGTCCCGTTACCCAGTCGATCCCCCTGACACGATGGAAGATAGACAAGAGGCCCTCGTTCTTTCAATTACAGACTTCACCGACATAACTGCTGAACAACGCCGCGACCCCTCTTTGCGTGCTATTGTCAATGGTCTGCACTCTTCCCACCCTGACCACTCCTTACAACTGTCGTTCTTCACAACGAAATCTTGCACCACTACAACGCCCGCCCTGATGGTGCTGAGCTTTTACTCGTTGTTCCTGTGCATCTTCGCTCAGACGTTTTGGCCCAGCTTCATGATGCCCCCTCCGCTGGACACCTAGGGGTGTCACGCACGTATGACCGCATTCGCCGCCGATTCTTTTGGCCTGGCCTCTACCGTTCTGTGCGACAGTACGTTGCGGCATGCGACCTCTGCCAGCGCTGCAAGACACCTGCTCAGGGACCTGCTGGTACCCTCCAGCCCATTGAAGTACCAGATGAGCCATTTTTCCGAGTCTGCCTCAATCTTCTAGGACCTTTTGCCGTGTCGGCCACCGGTAATAAGTGGATTGCTATTGCTACCGGCTACGCAACGCGGTATGCCGTTACACGCGCCCTCCCCACCAGCTGCGCTACTGATGCAGCCGATTTCCTTCTTCATGACATCATTCTGCGTCATGGTGCTCCTCGTCAGTTGATCACTGACCGCAGCAGCTGTTTTCTATCTAAAGTAGTCGACGAGCTCCTGCGATCCTGCTCTACCTACCACAAGTTCACTACAGCGTACCATCCGCAAACCAACGGCCTCACGGAACGCCTTAACTGTACCCTGACGAATATGTTAGCGATGTACGTCTGCAAGAATCACAAAGATTGGAACATCCACTTACCTTTCGTTACCTTCGCATACAACAGTTCACGTCATGATACAGCTGGATTTTCACCTTTCTACCTACTGTTTGGTTATGACCCGCCTTTGCCCATGGACACCATGCTCCAATCTGACGCCACCTCATCGACTGCTTATGCTCCTGATGCCCTGGCCCGAGCTGACGTCGCCCGACAAGTTGCCCGGGATCGTCTATGTGCCTCGCAGCTCAACCAAAAGAGTGCTTACGATCGCCGGCACCGTGACGTCCAGTACTCCCCGGGGTCACTCGTCATGCTGTGGTTACCATCACGTCGTGTTGGTCTCTGCGAAAAACTGATGTCCCGTTACGTGGCCCCTACCGCGGCATACGCAAGGTCACCAGCGTGGCCTATGAGATAGCTCCGCTTCATACCACGTCAGTACCAGCTTCAGTCTTGACCGATATAGTGCACGTCTCACGGCTTAAACCATACTACTCACGCCCCGAGAATTGATCGTACCGGGACGGTGCTTCTGCCGCCGGCGGGTAATGTCACGGGCTAAGTAGATGCCTGAGGATGACGACGACGAAGTGCTGAATGTGAACGTGCTCGGACAGCAGCAGCGTTGTACCCATTTGCTCGCTGGTATATTCGCCAGTACGCATTTG
Source organism: Rhipicephalus annulatus (assembly GCA_013436015.1). Taxonomy (NCBI): domain Eukaryota; kingdom Metazoa; phylum Arthropoda; class Arachnida; order Ixodida; family Ixodidae; genus Rhipicephalus; species Rhipicephalus annulatus. Next base: position 63,250 of record WOVY01003521.1, on the reverse strand, counting down.
CTCGCCAGTGTATACTTTATTCCCCGTAACAATGCCAGCCATTTAGGCAACCACCTCAAATCGATTCGAAAAAATATCCTACTGATTTACTGCATTGAAAGCAGTGAATCAATAGAATGTTTCGGGAAGTAAAAATTGTAGCCACGTGAGTGCTTTCCGAATTTATCGAAATGTGGTATGGCTCTTGTTCATAAAAATATTTTTTATTGTGCCATTCCTCTTTCAATACCAAATTTAGAATATATAAGTAATGGTGACTGTGCAAGGTATTTCAAGCTAATCATTATTAGCTCATTTTTTGGCCACATACATCTACAAGAGTTTAGCCGAAAGGGTTTTTGTTTGTGGTTTTTCTACTGGATTACTGCTCTTTTAATGTATAGATGAGAAATAAAGAATTACTCCATAGAAGATATCTTTTACAAAAAAATTGCCTTTGCACCCCTCAAGTCGCTAAAATTTACGAGAAAGAAAATCACTAATTTCCCAAAATCAACTTTGTCGACATTGAGGCCAATTTGCACCACATGGTGGCCTAATTAACGATAACATTTATATCTAACTGGAAAGAAAATAACTAGTTCTTTTGATATCATAAGTTTTATCATTATATTTTTTGTTTCATGGAAGAAAATTATTTTTGAAGTTTACAATTGGTGGCTATTCTATTTGGTTATATGGTAGTGTTCCTCTAGTTCCCCCTGGCCCCGGCATTTATCAAGACAGACAAGGCGTTTCCTCTCTGCCTGAGAAGAAACCGACAACATGCCTCGCACGTTGCTGATGTCACGCATGCGCCCTTCGTGCGACTGAGATGGGTCGGCTTGATTCCCCTTTGCTTCAGCGGCGTTCGTATTGCTCGCTCTCGTTCATTTACCCGTGGCTAGAGCATACAATTTGCGGGGGCTGTTATCAATTTGGACTTTGTGTGGTGCGTGACGGCGATGGCAATATCGGAAACACGTCAAGGGTATTCATATCACGGTAAAAACGAATGAACGAATGTTAGTTACACGCACCTAGGCTATTCGTCAACACATCGTGCCCAAATAAAAAAATTGGCCTAGTAGTGCAATTTCGGCTAGAAAATAACTAATCAGAGCAGCCAACTTCTAAACTTTTATTAAGGCCCACTGAAGAAGGATATTGTCTCCGTACCTACAATAACAGCAATACGTCCATTGGCATCCACGGCCATTTTCTTCTTCCCACAAACTGAGAGGCACCCGTGAGCTTTACCTAAATCTTTGCCGTGCCTCTCACGGACAGTTTTTACATTTCAGCTATGAAGCTAGAGTGGACCAAGGTTGACGCCGAGCTTGAAATTCTTCGTCATGAAAAGGAAGCAGCTGCAGCTGGTGCTCTCGAGGCGGCCGTGGTGCAGGATGGCGGGGAGAGCTTACACGCACTGCCGGTTCTAAATCCCGAACAACGCATCGCAGATTACATACAGAACCAAGAGGCCACGCATGGGCCAATTCATTGACATTCTGAGCTTCATACAGCAGAGATTGCTCTCCCTGACGACCTCAACGGGAAACGGGGCGATTGATTGATTGATATGTGGGGTTTAATGTCCCAAAACCACTATATGTTTATGAGAGACGCCGTAGTGGAGGGCTCCAGAAATTTAGACCACCTGGGGTTCTTTAACGTGCACCCAAATCTGAGCACACGGGCCTACAACATTTCCGCCTCCATCGGAAATGCAGCCGCCGCAGCTGGGATTCAAACCCGCGCCCTGCGGGTCAGCAGCCGAGTACCTTAGCCACTAGACCACCGCGGCGGGGCAGGGAAACGGGGCGACCGTGCAGTTCATGAACACCAGACTGTCCAGCAGGGTGACCAGTTGTGCATACTCGCTCCGGCCTCGCGTAATACAAGTTCCCAGCTAACTGGAATACTAAAGTTCTTCAGCCGAAGGGATCTCCTCTCCACGAGCCTCACTAAATTTCATGACTGACGGCTAACTTTCGAGCATGGAAATTATTATTCAGAGCAACAACGCGTTGCCTGGAACTTTCCGCCAAAGAAGAACTCGACTTACTCATTGCTTGGTTAGGCCCAAATCAGTTCAAACCAATAGGCTCGAGTCAGTCTACATACACGACTTCGAAGCATGGCTGAAGGCTGTTTGGAAGAGATTGAACGACACCTTCAGTAGTTCTGAAGTTGTGGAGGATACGCTGATAAAACGCTTAGAGGGTTTCCCAACGTTATCGGGAAGAGACAATGTTCGGCTTTGAGAACTCGGCGACTTGCTACTCGAACTGGAGGCAGTGAAACCAGACCCTTATTTGGCAGGGCTAAAATACTTAGACACTGCGCGAGGTGTGAACATTATCGTCTCAAAGCTCCCACCAGGTATCCGGGAGAAATGGATGATCGCAGGCTGAAGGTACACGAAAGAGAACAACACGGCATTCCCATCGTATTCTTTCTTCTTAAAGTTCGTGAGGGACGAGGCCGAGATGAGGAACGACCCCAGCTTCCTTATACGCACGAACGATGCCATGCCGGATCACCACACGAAGAAAAGAAAACAGGTCCCGAGAAGCTCCTGCGGTGGAGCCACGGTATCAACGAGGAAAACGAAAGCAGATGTCGTTCCAAAAAAAGAATGATACGGTGCCGGCGGGCGTCAACAGCGCTAAGGAATCATGGAGTTTGGACAAGCGGTGTCCTTTCCCCGAAAAACCCCATTCCTTCGAGGGTTGCCGTGCGTTCGCCAACCAAAGCTTCGACTAAAGGAAGGATTTCCTCAGGAATCGTGACATTTGCTTCTGTTGCTGCAAGTCGACAAGCCATATTTCAAATCAATGCGACATTCCTTTGAAATGCTGGATATGTCGCTCTGATAAGCACTCCGAAGCGCTTCATCCCTCGGATACGTGCACCCGGGATTCATCCAGAGCTGCGGAAGAAGCTGACGTTCAAGAATCTTCAGAGAACGTCACCACCACACGTACTGAAGTACGCAGAAGTATGCAAAAAGAATGAGAGCAAGTCGTGTGCAAAGATTTGCCTTGTGAAGCTAAATTAAAAGTCAGCCACTGAAAACGGTCAATCTCTATGTCATTTCGGACGACCAAAGCAATCGGTCACTGGTCAGATCTGAGCTACTGGACGTCTTCCGTATAGAGGGGTCTCCAACCAACTACACCTTTACAACATGCGCAGTAACTACCAAAGTCAACGAAAGACAGGCTGAAGGTTTCTCGGTGCGGGGATTTGCACAATAAATCAGCCTTGAGCTTCCGCCATTGCTGGAGTGCAACGACATTCCTGTCAATAGAAACAAAATACCGACTCCTCAAGCTGCTGAATGTTACGCACACCTGCGCCCTATAGCAGGCTACATTCCTCCTGTGGATCCTCGTGCACAGATATGGCTTCTTTTTGGTCAGGGCGTTATTGCGGCACACAAGGTGTGCGAAACACGCAACTGGCCACGAAGTGCTCCGTTCCCTCAGAAGCATGACCTCGGTTGGGTGATTGTTGGGAACACTTGCATCGGCCATGTACAGCGGCCAAGCACTGTAAGTGTTTTGAAAACTCATGTGTTGCGTAGTGGTAGACCACCCTTCCTAGAGCCTTGTGAATCTCACTTCAATGTAAAGAAGTGGGGAGTTTTTAATCATCAAGACGAACGATTGTCTCGGTCGAGTGCCCTACCGGTAGTGAAAGTCGGAGGCAACATTGCCGAAACGCTGTTAGAAACAACGAAGGAAGACAATGAACTTGCGCTGTCCAAAGAAGATAGAATAGTCCTTGAGATCATGAATAAAGAGTTTGTTACAGATCGCTCGAATAGCTGGGTAGGCCCTCTTCCATTCCGCAAGTCAAGGTGCCACCTCTCGAACAATATTCAGCAAGCTTTGTCTCGACCTGTGGGTCTGCATCGCACGTTGTGTAAGAACTCCGAAATGAGGGAAGATTTCGTGGCTTTCATGAAATATTTATTCTCGAAGGACTACGCGGAGGTAGTTTCACCACTTTCTGACTCGAGGGAGTGCTTGTATTTGCCTCTCTTCGGTGTCTATCAACCGCAGAAGCCTGGGAAGATCAGTGTTGTGTTTGACTCCAGCGCGGAGTACAAGGTAGTTTCGTTGAACAACAATGTCATCCTGACGGGACCGGGCGTCACCAACAGCCTCATTGGAGTGCTAATACGTTTCAGAAAGGAGCAGGCTGCGGCGATGGCAGGCATACAGCAAATATACTACAATTTCTTGGTCCGAGAAGATCGCGATTTTCTCAGGTTATTGTGGTTCAATAACAACGACATATCGGAAGATATCGTGGTATGCAGAATGACAGAGCATGTATTTGAAAATAGTGCATCCCCAGCCGTAGCCATGAATGGGCTTCGATGAACAACCCGAGAGGGCTCAGGTGCGTTTGGAGTAAAGGCAGCGAAGTTTGTGGAGAATTACTTCTACGTCAACGACGCACTGAAGTTCGTTCCTACAAAGTAAGAGGCAATGAAGCTACTGCAGAAAACGCAGCAATTTTTTGAAACAGCGAAGATACGGCAACGTGAAATTGTCCCGAATAAAGAAAATGTACTTCAAGCTTTTCCCGTTCAAGAATGAGTGGCAGACCTCCGAGAAATAGACTTCACCAAAGACACATTGCCTGCGCAACGTAGCCTAGGGATACTGTGGAATGTGAACGAAGATGCGTTCCTTTTCCGAACTTCACCTGAGGACGAACCATGTACGAGTCGTGGTGTTCTCGCAACGGTCAACGGCTTGTATGACCCATTGGGATTTGTGGCTCAAGTGACTGCACAAGCCAAATCCTTTCTACGCGAAATCACTGCCGACAGATATGACCGGAAAACACGATCACCACTTCACAGAGCACAAGAATGGGAAGACTGGAAAGGCTTTGTTCAAGCGCTGGAAAGTCTTCAAATCAGAAGACCCTATGCACCATTATCAGTCTCAGAAGCTGAGCGCTAGGAGATCCACATTTTCTGCGATGCATCAACACAAGCAGTCGCAGCTGTAGCATACCTAAAGGTCACCGGCAAGACAGGAAGACATGGCGTCGGCTTCCTAATGAGGAAGGTAAAGTTGGCTCCCCTAGCTGTGCTTACCAGTCGAATTACTCGCAGTCGAATTGGCTGAAATAATTCAGTGGGAACTGGATGGGCAAGTAGACATGCTGAAGTTCTACATCGACAGCAAGGTCTATTAGGCTACATATGCAACAAAAAAGGAGGTTCTACGTTTACGTGGCAAATAAGGGGCATCGCATTCGCAAAACAATGACGTCAAAGCAGTGGAACTACATTCACACTGATGTACATCTTGAAGATCACGGTACAAGAATGGTCTCAGCGACGAAACTCGGACACACATCGTGGTTTATAGGCCCTGACTTTCTTCGACAAAGCTAAAAAACTGTGTCGCGGCCATTGACTTTCTGCTTGGTGTCCCCAAATGAAGATAAAGATGTACGCCCAGAGGTTAACACCTTGACGACATCGGTTGTGACAAAGCAGGTACTAAGGGCTGGACGATTCAGCAGGTTTTCGAGCTTGAAGAAACTCATTCACGCCTTCGCATTTCTTTTAAGAATTGTTGATTGTGTTAAGGGTGACGTTCAGCAAAAAAATGCGATCGAATGTATTTTAACAGCCAGAGAGACTGTGCTTCGTGCTGTTTGTCAAGATTTCTTTCCTGAATAGATAAGCGTCTTCGAAGATAAAAGACCTGTTTCCAAGAGAAGCCCGCTTCGAAAGCTAGATCCATTTCATGATGAGAAAGGCCTCCTACGTGTTGGTGGCCACTTGCGCAGAAGTGATCTGCCAGAAGACAAAAAGCATCCCTTCATCATTCCAGGCCGGCACCACGTTACCACGCTTCTCATGCGTCACTACCATCAACAGGTACAACATCAGGGCAGACACTTTACGGAAGGAGCAGTAAGATCAGCCGGGTTGTGGATTATCGCCGACAAGGAAGAACGCATCACATCCATCATAAGAAGATGCGCTTTGTGCAAGAGACTGAGAGGCCAACCACAGGAACAAAAGATGGCTGGTCTGCCAAAGGACCAACTGACCACTGGCGCCCCATTCACCAATGTGCAGTCGACGTTTTTGACCCTGGATGGTCACTGCCTACCACACAAGAGGCGGAGTGTCTAACAAGAAACGTGTGGCAGTGTTATTCACTTGCCTGAGCATTCGGGTATTGCACATCGAAGTCGTAGAAGGCATCCAGTTTCATAAACGCATTGCGACGTTTTTTTCGCCATACGAGGGCCTATCAAGCAAATTCGCTCCGACCGTGGCACCAACTTTGTGGGTGCTTGCAGGGAGCTAAACATCAGCCCACAAGACATAGATCGTTCACTGCTGAAAATTACCTATCTGAGAAGGGAAGTACGTGGTTATTCAACCAACCACATTGTTCTCACATTGGTGGAGTATGGAAAAAGATGCTAGGGATTGCACGTCGGATCCTCGACTCGATGCTGCTGCAATCCCACCATCATCGACTGACCCACAAAATTCTGACAACTTTCATGGCCGAGGTCTCCGCAATCAGATTCTAGGCCCCTTATTTCTGTTTCGTCTGCTCCATAAACGCCTGTAATTTGAACCCCAAAGGCAACCCTGACGCAGAAGTTGGGATGCACGGAATCAGTCTTGGAGAACGCTGCTATCGGAAACCTCTACAAAAGCGAATGGCATAAGGTCTAAAATCTAGCGAGCCAGTTCTAGAAAAGACGGCGCACCGCCGATTTGACCACATTTCAACAACGAAGAAAGTGGCAAATCAACCGACCAAACCTTAGGGCTGGCGACTTGGTGTTGATCAAGAACAAAGAGGTCATTCTTTTTGAGTGGCCAGTCGGCGTGATCGTGAAATGCCTGCTTAGTGCAGACGGCGACGTCCGAAAGACTGAAGTGAGGACGGCAAAGAACGGATCTGTTAAGATATTCGTTCGTCCAATATCAGACCTCGTGCATCTGTTGACTCCATGAAACGATAGTGGCGCCCACAGGGTGAAGCACCAGACGGGGAGTGTGCTGCTCATGCGATGGCCTGGGTTCCAAAACGAAACCGTGCCTTTCGCCGTCATCTGGCTCAACATGAAGCATTGTCTCGCAACACTGGGCACCAACGTCACCAGGGTGTGGCAAAAACCAAACTGGTAGATGTTCTGTGGCAAGAATAACATCTTCAGTTGAGCTAAGCTGAGTGCAGCAGCTGGTCGCACGCCAATGTCTTTTACGGCTAAGACTATGTAATCAAACTACGTAACTAAAACATATAGCTCAAGAAAAAGTGTAATTCGATTATTGTAACTTCTCTACTAAATTTGCGAAGTTTTGATTGAAGTCCTGTTGTTATCTACCAGAATCTAGGTTGTGTTACGACTACTTCGAACACTGCCTTCCAGGCTTGAATAGAGTTCCTGGTTGAAATTATTACTGAGTTTTTTAATGCTAAATTAAGGAACATAGTGAACCATTAAGAAGCAATCGATGCTTTCTTACATTAGGACGACTTGTTCAGGTCTCTTATTGTCTGCACAGCATACGTTTAGCTGACGGCAGCCAAATACCTCTGGTTAAGCTTGTGTCCGACTTCAGGTTGCCGCGTGAGTCGCCATATTCACGGCAACACATGCCGCGAACCACACACAGAACACAGCACACGCACCGCACGCACACTGGCACGTCGCGAACGAACGGCGCTCGTTCAGCCAAACCGAGAGAGAGGAGAGAGGGGAAAAAGAAAAAAACGAAAAGAATGAGTCCCGCGGCCCTACGGAAGGAAAAAAAAAGAAATGATGCCTTCATCATTACTTTTCTCATTGGACCCTACACTAGCCTCAGGCTATGGGTCCAATCAGTGTTTGTAAACTTCATGTGGCAAATGATAATAAACATTCAATCAATCAATCAATCAATCATCGAGCCCAACCTCCGCCCTGCACGGATTTTTTGTGGCAATTTTTCCCTTCCTACATGTCTTGCGAAAATAGTCTCGCCCGTTTCTTGCAGTTCCCATAGTGACTTCTAGAAAGGACCGTGAAAACTATCAAATGAATACTGTGGCCTCCCTCGCTTAACGGCGCTACTTGCTGTCATTCGATTGCTTGTAGACATTGGATGCATCATAAAGCAAGATACGTACACTATCAAGTACAGGGCTGTAAGTTTTGAATCAGAAGTAGTCTCCTGCATTAAGCAGTACACGCAGTGAAGCCAGCTTGGAGGACATTCTTCGTGTGTGTACAAAAATACAATATTGATGGTTTAGCTTAAATATGACCCATGTACTATCAACACCAGAAGTTGACGGCACGCGAAATGCTCGATAAAGCTGAATTCCCGCATTGCCTGAGATTGTACTTTGAAAATAAATGATTTATTATACTGCGCTTGGCATTGAGAAGAATCAGAACTGCTTTATTGCAAGCATTAGCCACTGAAGACAAAGCAGAAATTTACAATTGTAGTAGATCCATTGTCCCGCAAACTTTTGCTGTTGATAGTACTTCTTCTTTATGAACTAAAATAACACAGCCAAGATGAAACTATCCCTTCGACAACGTACGTCACAGTGTAAGTGCCTAAATCAACCGACAGGCAACAGATACTGCAGACAGAAATAACAGATTGCCACGTGGTCGCACTTTAAATTTCCTGTAAACCTTTTGAACACGAAAAAAACCCATAGAAAAAAATACGACATGCATACCCTTCAAATAATAAAAATTCATATCAGATACTTTTTTTTCATTTCAGAAGGTTACAAAAACGGGTCGCACATGCTCCGATTGCCATAAATAAATCACAATATTCAAGTTAATGCTTATCAGGGCTATCAAGACATATGGCGATGTGCATCTGGTACAGAAATTCTCTGATATGCACTCGGCAGATTGTGACGGCGTCAAAATAGTGAAGCGGGAGTGACACATTAAAACATTTAGGCGTAATTGCATTTTTTTGCTTATATATGTGTATATAAAATAAGCTGATAATTGAATTACAAAGATGAAGGCCGTATCAGCCATGTCAAAGTTTGCAAAAGGTCTACGTCTTCTGGAGCTGGCTATCGTACATTTCAGTTCTTTTTTCCGCTCTAAAGACGCAGCATACTGCGTACATAGAGGAAAAAAGTTAACTGTTGAGGTTTAACTTAACTGTCGAGGTCTCGCGTCCCAAATCTACGATGTGATTACGAGAGACACCATAGTAGAGGCCTCTGGAAATTCACACCCTCTGGTATTGGTTAACATGCACTTTCCTATAAGCGTACACGCGTGCCTCTCGCATTTTCCCCGTCATAGAAATGCGTCCACTGCGGTCAGAATTTGACCCCGCGAAGTTCGGGCCAGCTGTCAATTACCAGAACTATACTTGACTACCGCGCCGCGTAAGAGTACGAAGTGCATCCAATATCTCTGAAGCTGCACACTTGATCCAAGGAAAACACAGTGCGGCCAGCGCGCTTCATGCTTGCGTCACATGGCAAATGTAGTGTATCTCGCATGTGCGCAGTTCAGGTCAATACATGGCGCCCCCTTTCCGGTGTGTTCCACCCCGTACGTGCCTAACTCATGTCTGTGTTTAATATCTCAAGGGAAGGGCGAGGCGGAAATCAATGACTGGTATTCAACACTGAAGCGTACGTTTAAGTACGAATGGCTGTTTTATTTCTTTCAATGAACCCCCCTAACCTGCTGACAAGTTTTCGTCGAGCCTTGGACTATATTTTGCATCCACCGAAATGCTACCGGCGCTGCTGGAATCAAACCCTCGACCTTCGGGTCAGCAGTCGAGCAACGTTGCCGCTACACTACCGCGATGGTCCTTCGAGTACGGATGTCGATGACTGCGCGCATACACTGCAGTTTATCTTGAATGTAAGAGAGAGAGAGAGAGGGAATTTATTTACAGAAAGGTAGAGAGGTCGGCCTGCGCTATAGTTTTCTCTGGCCTGCTACTCCCATGATTGATTTGTTGGGTTTAACGTCCCAAAACCACTATATGATTATGAGAGACGCCGTAGTGGAGGGCTCCGGAAATTTTGACCACCTGGGGTTCTTTAACGTGCACCCAAATCTGAGTACACGGGCCTACAACATTTCCGCCTCCATCGGAAATGCAGCCGCCGCAGCCGGGAATCGAACCCGCGACCTGCGGGTCAGCAGCCGAGTACCTTAGCCACTAGACCACCGCGGCGGGGCGGCCTGCTACTCCCTCGATCACTTGGCAGCAGGGACAGCATACGACGGGGACGCTTATTGCTGTTGTTTTCCCAAGTGTTCGAGGCGTACCGTGGCCGACTATCAACATTGATAGCGGAGCATGCTGCATCCAGCGCCTTGCAAGAGTGCCGCACTGACCGACCGGCTACGTTTTTGCGCCCGGCCCTATACCAGGTGACATCAACCACCCCTGGTCCTTCAATAAGACAGCGGCAACGCCTCCCTCGATCACTTGGCAGCAGGGACAGCACACGACGGGGACGCTTATTGCTGTTGTTTTCCTAGGTTAGAAATTTGCCCTCCTGTTTTGTATAGTTCATTCGCTATCCTAGCACTGTCTATGTTGCCTATTTTCGAAGTTCGTACTTGTTTTGCCCACTGTTGAATCTGTAAACTGGCCTTTAATCATGGGTACTGAGTTCGCGGACTTCGAACGCGACATTCGGAAAGAAATCAGAGAGTTAAACAAAAGCCTTGATACATGAACAAAGACTACGAAAAAATAAAACAAGAGTGCACTGAAATTAGGAAGGAAAACGCTGCTCTCAGGGCGTCCCAAGAGGCAATGCAATGTGAGATAGACCGTTTGAGAAAGTTGGTGATCGAAAATTCCACGCGCCTAACTGCTCAGGATCAATACTCTCAAAACAAAAGTATAAAAATAAAGGGATCGCACGTACCCCTAATGAAAACCTTGTACAATTGCTTGCCAAAGTTGATGATGCCTTGGGGGAGCCAATGAGTGAACAGGCATAGAAATATGCTACCGTTTGCCAGCGAGGAGTGCCGCTTCGCAAAATAACACGGCACCAGACACAGGTGTTGCAAAGAACAACGAGGTACGGACTCGTGCAAGCGCTGTTGCCGATAGGGGTAGCAGAGCTGGCAGTGACGCCCCTCTGAACGAAATCATCGTGGTTGATTTCAATCGCGGATCTAAGAGGGTTGTCATCGTTAAGAAAGCACAGAGAAGTCGATTCACAGCTGAGGAACTGGGATTCACAACTAAACAGTCTGTGTTCGTAAATGAGCACCTTTGTCCCCAACTGAAAAAATTGCTGGGTGTGACGATTGCTCGGAAACGGGAAATGAACTGGCGCTTCGCGTGGGCAGGTGGTGGCAAATATTTTTGCGTCAAACGGAAACATCTCGTGCAGTTCAAATCACATGTGAAGCCGACTTGCATAAGATGCGCGCGGCCACTTCAAGCAGCCGCGGGGCATCTATAGCATGCCGTAGGCTTATCTGATTAGCGCTTTCGTTTTGGCGGCACGACCTTTTTTTTCTCTTTTCCGTTCGTTAAGATGGCGATATCACCACGTGATATCGATATACCTTATACTAGTTGATATTGTAGTATCATGCACTTAAATGCTCGATCAGCTCGCAACAAGCACAATAATATAACTACGCTTCTCGACGAATTCTCGTTCAAATTCGACAACATCATGATTTCTGAAACTTGGCACATGTGCAATGACGAGGTACTATGCTTGCCAACGTATGAATCGTTCTTTCTAAACAGGCCGTCTCGTCGAGGGGGAGGTGTGTTGCAACTAATTGCTGATTGATTTGATTGATATGTAGGGTTTAACGTCCCAAAACCACTATATGATTATGAGAGACGCCGTAGTGGAGGGCTCCGGAAATTTAGACCACCTGGGGTTCTTTAACGTGCACCCAAATCTGAGCACACGGGCCTACAACATTTCCGCCTCCATCGGAAATGCAGCCGCCGCAGCCGGGATTTGAACCCGCGCCCTGCGGGTCAGCAGCCGAGTACCTTAGCCACTAGACCACCGCGGCGGGGCTGCAACTAATTGCTGACCATTTAGTTTGCAGCCTTCTCTCAGACTTTTCAGCGATTACACCAGACTATGAAGCAATATCACTAGCATGTCACTAGTATGTATATGTGGTAGTTTATCGTCCACTTGACGGAAAAACAGAAGCGTTTTTTTTCGATTTCTTTAAAATCTTCTTACGTATGCGTGCACTAACAACTTCCACATTATCATAGGGGGCGACTGAAACAGTAACTTTCTACAGCAAACTGAAACCTCTGGTAATTTCTAACTACTACTTGATTCTTTTGCGTGTGCTAATATTATTCCTGAACCTACACGTGTCACTTCATATACTGAAAGCCTTATCGACTTACTTATTACAAATGACATAAGTGAGTCAACCGTATCTGGAACTGTTATTGCCGATATTAGACTACCCTATATACACGTTTTGAAATCGCAACGAGTATCTTAATCATGTAAAAGTATCAACTCCAGAATCATCAAAATACAGGAAATTAACATTAGACACTTTTAGGCGTGAAATTGCCCAGATTAGTTGGGATCCTGCCTATAAATCAGTTAACGCTAATGAGGCGTATGAAATATTCATGTGCCTGTTAAGCAAAACTTACCATAAGCGCTTTGAATATAAAACGGTCGAAACCCTAAAGAAAGGTCAGAAACAATGGATGACGCTAGAATGTCTGGAAATGATTAAGAAGAAAAATCTACTGTACGCAACATTCGTGAAAACAAGACACCATAACGACCTTTCGGAATTCAAGCGGTATAGAAATTTTGTAACGAAACACCTGAGAAAAACTAAGGATGCGTACTATGAAGCTCTCTTCAAGAGGGTTAGCACTCGTGGCGACGTGCTTTAGCGAGAAATGAATAAGCTTCTAAATAGAAGTTGCTCTAGAGACAACGCACTTGAATTAAACATAGATAACAAGATAGTAAAATGTGAAGAAGTTGCTAATAAATTTAACGTGTATTTCACAACGCTGGTGTCCTCCGATTTATCAAACGCTTCTCGTGCCTGTAATAGCGATTACAGGGACTTTATAGGTGTGCAAACATGAGCACTGCATATTTTTTAAACACAACTCCTGAAGTATTGTCTGTATCTATGTCACTAAAACACTACTGCTCGGGACATAGATGACCTACAAATTAAGCCTATTAAAGCAGCACTTGATCTTTTGTTACCTGTTCTTACCCGTCTGTTTATTATCTGCTTATCTACGGGAGTTTTCCCAGAAAGAATGAAGCATGCGAGAGTTAGTGTCTTGTACAAATCTGGTGACCGAAATATCTTTTCTAATTATCGTCCGAGTTCCATACTTCCTCATATCTAAAGGGCTAAAGAAAATCGTATATCAACGTGTCATGTATTTTGTGAAAAGTACTCTATATTATCACTGCATCAACTCGGCTTCCGACGGGGCATGTCCACGGAACTGGCTCTCCTCACACAAAAGGAACTCATACTTAACTCATTTGAAAAGAAACTGTTAACACTGGGTGTTTTTATTGACTATTCCAAAGCATTTGATAGAATCAACCACTAAGTACTCTATGCAAATATGCGTCATTATGGTTTTCGCGGAACTCTACTTGATTTTCTGAAATCTTATTTATCACAAAGAAAGCAATCTGTAGTTATAAATGACAGCCAATCCTTCCTACTAACCATAACGTCAGGTGTACCTCAGGGCAGCATGTTAGGACCCCTACTGTTTAGTATATATATAAACGACATAACAAGGGTCAGCAAATATTTGGACTTCATACTTTATGCAGATGACACTATTATATTTTTTCATGGTAATGATTTAGGTAAGCTTGCAGACACAACCAACAACATTCTTAGCGATATCTTCATATGGAGTACTGTAAACTATTTAATGATCAACACGAAAAAATCCAAAGCGGTGGTATTCGCACCAGTTGAGAAGGCTGTATGTCGTGGTTTGGATATACACCTAGGGCCCGAAAAAAAATGAGGTTGTCAAAGAACTTTCATCATTAGGAGTAAATTTTAATGAAAATCTTAATTGGGACGAACACGTTAATAAAGTAACTAGAAATAAAGCTAGGACGTGTGGTGCACTCTGTAAACTTCAACAGATGCTTCCAGCAAACAATAAACTTTTACTCTTACATACGTTGTTTTCATCCCACATAAACTATTGTAGTCTACTGTGGGCAGATACATCTAAATCGAATCGGAACAGCATATTTTTTACTAACATCCTATGATGTTTCCTATGACATCCTATGATGTTTGCTTTCTTTGCCATTTTTTCGTTGCTTTTTTTTACGAGTAAAACATGCAACATTTCACTCGTCAGTGTTTCCCTTGTGCATAAAAACTTGTGCTTTTCGCATACCCAGTGTTGTAAACGTCGTATAATCATGTTGTGATACTTTGTTAGCCATTTAGCAACGTGTGCATTGTTTCATGATTTACCGTACGCTGTTTTCTTGTTTTATTTGTTGTATTTCTCTCTTTGTGGTTTGCTTATATTATGTAAACCTGAAACTGATGTAATTTTCATGCATTTTCTTTTTATTTCCTAATTTCTTGAAGTTTTGAAAATCGGCGTCAAATTGTTTTTTCATGTTTGTGCTCTGCGGATTTGTAATGCCAAGTGAAAAGGGGTAGGAGCCTCGTCAAGCTGCTAACATAGCAGCTTTTTTCTCTTATCCTTGCGTTTTCTTTTCGCAACTCTGTGAAGAAAATGCTCAATAAAACTGACACTGAACTGGTGAAGGGTGACTGGGGAGTGAAAGAGTGATGATCGACGATGGTAAGGTAGAGAGATGATATGTTCTTATTAGGCTGGGTACCTCTACAGACCGGCATCCAGTTCAGCGGCTTCTAAGAAGGCGATGACGGCTCGTATAACCACATGTGTGCTGCTGGCGTCAGGCCAAGGACCTAACACAACCTCATCGGTAGATGCTCGACTAATATATCGGCCAATCGAAGATATCAGTTGCTGACGTTCGCTTGAATATATGCTAAACAGTTGCAAAATATATGTTCGAGCGTTTCTGCCAACCGACAGTGACCACAATCGGGACCTGTGTCATTACAGCCAATCAAGTGGGTGTATGCGTCTCGTGTAAGCCACACCATGGCGAATGCGGTGGATAATGCATGAGATGCTTCGCTTTCACTTGTGAGGCACACAGAACTTCATTTCCGGGTTCCATTTGTGCAGCCGCTTGGGCTGGTGTTTTGGTTTGTGCCAGTGCATTTGACAGAAGTCTGTCTGGTTGGGTAGGAATATCTCATATTCGGTTAATATTTGTGACACGTTGATTGTTCTCCCCATCTATGTTCGATTGTGAGGTACACCAATTTCATTTACCACTTTCCCGCTTAGGACTTTCTTCTTTACTCGTCAGCAGCATGCCAACTTGCACCGTGTTCATGATTAGCAATAATATCTATGTCTGCTCCGGTGAAGTTTGTGTTCGAAACCCGATTTAACGTCTTAAAAAACGAGGTTTATTAAAATTAATTTCACTATTGAAACGCACAGTCTGTTTGCTGTGACGTGTTTCGCGGATAATAAAACCCGGGAGCACAGGTACTAATTTCTTTTATTCCCCATGCCGGAAACTCCGAAGTGGCATAGCGTATTTGCGATGTACGCTATGCCGCAACTCTGTTGGTGGCGTTCCTTCATCTTTATTTGACTGTATTCGGTGAGCCAAATCCGGAAGTTGAACCTGGGCTAAAATTTACGGTAATATGATCTAGCCCCAGCTTTCTTTCTTTTATTTAAAGGAAGAAACTTCTGATCATACTTTGTCAATTACCGATTAAAATGCCCACACACAAAAAAATGCCTTCGACCCAAAAATAAGTCAAAGCATGTACTTGTGTGCGAGATCCTCTTTTAACTAATAGGCGTATATCGTAAATAACCCGAGAGAAGTGGGAGGAGAAGGGGCGCAAAAACTTGGTCTTCAAATCAATAGCACATTCAATTATATCTTTCTCTCAGTCCAAAAACTCCTAGATATATATTTGCTTTTTCAATTGTATACATGTAGACAAGTTTCGGACTGTAATCTATATACTGTATAATGTTGTAATCTATATAATGTCTTTTAATGCAGTGTATTGTATGTCTTACCCTTTGTTTCTGAACGACAATTGCGTTGCCATGTTCGTTTTCTATGCCGTGTAAAAATTTCGTTTTGAGTCTGCTGTTCATATGTGCATAAAAATCACAGCATTAATGTGTACGCTCTGTTGTGACGCATTGCCCATGACATGGCCCGAGATGTGCCCAGATGTGCCATATCACCATGTTTACCGCATGGTTGCTACTGCTGCGAGTTTCATTTTGTTTTTCTGCTTTATTTTTGTATGGGGTTGTTAACTATAGCCAAGCAGTTTTAACAGACAGCTTTTTTTGTCATCACAGTTCTTTCTTTCTGTGCAACAGAATAAAAAAAGAAAGAAACTTGACTTTGAGACTAAGACATAGCCTTCTCCTGCCAGTTTCATGTTCGACCATTCACCTCTATTGGCGGCGTGATCGGGCTGAAAGTGGCAGCACCGCCCCGCGCAAGTGTGTGCATAGGCGGTCGGCGGTGCGTATACATAGTGTGCACGTGCGTCACGCAGCGCGTAACTTCCGAAACGCGCCATCGACATGTTCGGGTACATACCGACTCCATTGCCTACCACTGCCGTGTTGTTTCCTTGTGCTTCCGACCGTTTAGTTTTGCCTCACGATGCAAGTTTGAGGAATTATCAGCAGCTAGTGTGGCAAGTTGATTTAGTAGTCCATGAAGAGGGAGAAGAGCTTCGGGGGGTTTCTTCACCGAAAGTTATTACCTAAAATAGTGAAAGCACATTACGACTTTCCGAAAAGTACCGGCGTGTTTGGCTGGCGCAGATTAACAAAAACTGGTTGAAGAAACTTGTTGATATTTGCATCTTCAGGTGTACCTTCATTCCGGGTAAGTGCCATAGCCAACCACTTACCAGCAAAGAGAGATAGCTTACGAAGATACTGTACATACAAGCTTGCCCGCGACCACTGCGTACACATACAGCGTGTCAGGGAGGCAGTTAAAATTGTTATGACGATCGCGGAAATTGGGGTATTGCAATGAAACGAACTGTGAAAAATGATGCGAAACTATGTTAGCTCACTTTGAAGTATAGCCGATCAGTGCGAGTTGGGGGTTCCGGATTTTTAAAAATTGGTCAATTAATCCCCTAACACAATCTCCATCATTTCCAGGGACTCCTCTGTACATTAGCGTACAACAAAAGTAAAATACAAGGTGAAAATATGTCAAAACATACGCGAAAAAAAACAAAAACAAAGTGATTGATTTGTGAGGCTTAACGTCCCAAAACCACCATATGATTATGAGAGAGGCCGTAGTGGAGGGCTTCGAAAATTTCGACCACCTCGGGTTCTTTAACGTGCACCCAAATCTGAGCACACGGGCCTACAACATTTCCGCCTCCATCGGAAATGCAGCCGCCACAGCCGGGATTTGATCCCGCGACCTGCGGGTCAGCAGCCAAGTACCTTAGCCACTTGACCACCGTGGCGGGAAAACAAAACAAAATGATGACCGGCATTATACCGTGGCAAGCACCACGCGAAGTCTCTATCTGACTCGCATAATATTTTCATCGGCTGTTTCCACAAATTTCAATCAAAAAGGCTCCACATCAGCACTGTTTAAAACACTTGGGCGGGGGTGCTGCTAATTTGGTGGCGTGGGCCGCAGCAATATATTAATATTATATCTCTAGCTCTGCACGACTCGTCTTCGAGGGGAGCTGCAGCGCTTCGCTCATCCACTCTTAAAATTGCGGCTCGAAAGGCTTTCACTTGTTCTTAGGCCACGCAATTTGTAATGTTTGTAGCGAAAGCGAAATAATTGGCCCTCGTAGGTCGTAGCGGGCAGCCGGTGTATGCGGTGGCTGGTATGCGTGTCGCACATCTTGATCGAGTGAACAAGTGAGACCCTCCTGATCCGAGGAGCTTGTTAAAGTACGACAACAAAAAAACACAATGCTTCAATTATACATCGTACACAGCAGCAGATGACGAGCCCCCAATGAAACGCGCTGCAGCACGTGAACTGCCGTAGGTACCCAGGGAGGTACCCGGGTATGGCGGGAGAGGGCGACAATTGCGGAAGTGATATCACATCAACACTATATTATACATGCAGCGGCGCTTCATTACGTGTGGTCTGAGCCGATTGTCGGCGGATAAAATGCATTGACTAAAGTTTACTGTTAATATCTACACTGAATCGGTGCACGACGCCTATGCAGCGTTATCATTACCCGCGAGTAAAGCGCAGTCCGCCTTTCTTAGGGATGCTCACCCTGGGTGACTCTCTTCACGCTTTCGCGCTAAATCACGCTCTTGCTTTTTTGTTTGTACGTGGTTAGCTTGTGTTCCGCTGCCCAGTCGCGGTGGTCTAGCGGCTAAGGTACTCGGCTGCTGACCCGCAGGGCGCGGGTTTGAATCCCAGCTGCGGCGGCTGCATTTCCGATGGAGGCGGAAATGTTGTAGGCCCGTGTGCTCAGATTTGGGTGCACGTTAAAGAACCCCAGGTGGTCTAAATTTCTGGAGCCCTCCACTACGGCGTCTCTTATAACCATATGGTGGTTTTTGGACGTTAAACCCTACATATCAGCTTGTGTTCTGCCTGCTACACACTGCTGTAGCGTCACTGAACTACTTACATCTTTGTCATCTGCATAATACAAAAAAAAGAGAAAAATAATGGTCGTAGAAAGCCCGCATATCTGTGGGATTAGCAAAGTCCACCGTTCGCACCCTATGCGCATATGATATTGTTTTCTCTCATTCTTTTCACCATAAATTGTGAGACTATCGATAAGTCTAGTCAGGAAAGCTAATATTGGCTGACGGAACTTTGCGCTACACTGCGTTTACTCTGTTTACGCACATGTTTTTGCACCATTAAAATATAAAAACTTATATAGGAGTTCAGCAGAAAGTTTTCACCTATCGATTACGTGCATGAGAGTGCTACAACGAAGGCCTGGTTTATGGGAAAAGCATGTTTCTTTTTTTTTACAAAAAAATTACCACTGCCTTGCGTCGGTCACTAACAATGCCACAAAAAAACACTGAAGACAATGTAAAAGAGAATGAAGTTTTAGTAAAATTCTACATTATATTAAACGCGTGTCGTCTGAATTATTTTCAACGTTTGGGCTCTTTTAATTGTACTGAAATCTAAGCACATGGTTGCGCACAGTAACTCTGTTTGAAGTGCAGTTTAAATCAGTGGCGTAGCCAGTCGGGGGCGGGGGAGTTCAAACCTTCCCCGAAATTTTTTGTCCAACTCCTCTGCCACTTACTCAACTTACTTATTTTTTCGTCGGTTCACGCTGACATAATTTAGAAAGTAAGCGCTGCCACTATCCCAATGTCCTTGCTGAGCGCTTTTACTATGAATAATGTTTGCATATGGAAAAGCGTGTCACGGTGTTTCTCAAGGCTTATTATTCTGGGTGGCTTTCGGCAGGAATCTCTGCCACGAGTGTTTTAAGTTGGCTCAGCGACGAGATTAATGCTGAAGTGATGGTCATACTTGTACCCGCCGGAACATATCACGTCAGAGTCGATCACTGCGATAGTTTTCAATAGGTGGAGGCTCGTTATAATAGAAATACGCAGGCACACTGCAGTTCCAAGGTCTGATAGACCAGGTTCAAGGATATTACAGTGTGACTATTCGTATGTGTGCTAAAATATACTCAAGCCGAATAATAACATTTCTAATTTACCTTCGCACGTTCTGCTAACATCTGAACATACACACACGCGCAAGCGTGCGACAGAATATTCGGTTTATACACCTATACCTTGGCTTGTATGCGAGTGTACAACTTATTTATACACATTTTTATTATTCTGTAACGTCTAAGGCACTCCGAAGCGTTGTCTAGGGATGAAGGTGCAACGCTGGCAAAAGTGCATTCTTATAAAGGCCTACTAAAATACTCATCGTGTAACTTAGGCTCATAAACAAAACGTTAGTGGTCATAAACCTAAAGCAGAGAAATTAAAAATTCAATGTGGGCAGTTGTAGTGAGCATAAGCTTAATTGTTCAGTACTCTGGCAAACAGCGCAAGAATAAGGACCATAAAGCTGAAAAAATATAACGACATATTATATATATTGATTAGTTTCGTCTGTTTGTTTCTTTGCATTGACATGACTAAAAGGGCACACCGAGCAGTTGCTCAAACTAGCGACATGACGCAGGAAAAGAAGTGCACAGAATGAAGAAACAAGGATGGGCGTGTTATCACGTAAAATTACGAGCAATATACATAGTAACGATAATCTTGTGCAAGAAATGAAACTGTGCAAGCAATTAATTTATCATGCAGCAAACAGACACATTACCTAGCGGAATGCTGTCGATTATCTTTTTTCAAAGAACACGAAGATTATGTTGGGAAATACATATTATATTATATGCCCCATATGTTATCCAAAATTTGCGATAATTGCCACATGCATATTTGGGTTGTTGCATTGCCGTTCACACCTTTCATATCCACTAACCACGTCTGTAAGTGAAAGATGCCACTGAAAAGCAAGGAGAGCGCAACGGGAGAGAACGGAATCACTCTGCCATGCATGCTGTCGACGTGAGTTTCAGCAATATGTCTCATACAGTTGAATTTGCTTCCTTACAGGTGGACGAAAAGTAGCGCATACTGACTTTACCAAAGCCGTCTTTTTCACTACCCGCCAGGGTGGTCCAGTGGTTATGGTGCTCTATTGCTTACCCGCAGGTAGCGGGATCGAATCCTTCTCATATTTTCGATGTAGGCGAAAATGCTTGAGGCCCGTGCACTTTGATTTAAAGCGCTCAAATTTCCGGAGCACCCTACTATGGCATCTCTCATAGCCATGTCGTGGTTTTCGTTCGAATATTCATCATCATCAGCCTGACTACGTCCATTGCAGGACAAAGGCCTCTTCCATGTTCCGCCAGTCAACTTGGTTCTGTGCTTGCTGCTGCCACTTTATACCCGCAAACTTCGTAATCTCATCTGTCCACCTAATCTTCTGTCTCCGCCTCATCCATCATCATCATCATCATCATCAGCCTGTCTAAGTCCACTGCAGGAGAAAGTCCTCTCCCATGTTCCGCCAGTTAACCCGGTCCTGTGCTTGCTGTTGCCAATTTATACCCGCAAACTTCTTAATCTCATCTGCCCACCTAACCTTCTGTCTCCCCCTACCCCGCTTCCCTTCTCTGGGAATCCAGTTGGTGACCCTTAATGACCAGCGGTTATCCTCTCTACGTGCTACATGCCCGGCCCATGTCCATTTCCTCTTCTTTATTGCAGCTATGATATCCTTAACTCCCGTTTGTCCCCTAATCCACTCTGCTCTCTTCTTGTCTCTTAAGGTTACACCTACCATTTTTCTTTCCATTGCTCGCTGCGTCGTCCTCAATTTAAGTTGAACCCTCTTTGTGAGTCTCCAGGTTTCTGCCCCGTAGCTAAGTACCGGCAAGATACAGCTGTTATATACCTTCCTCTTGAGGGACAGTGGCAATCTACTTGTCATAATTTGAGAGTGCCTGCCGAATGTGCTCCCCCCCATTCTTATTCTTCTGGTTACTTCAATCTCGTGGTTAGGCTCTGCGGTTATTACCTGCCCTAAGTAGACATAGTCTTTTACAACTTCAAGTGCACGATTACCTATCGCAAAGCGCTGCTCCTTTCCGAGGTTGTTGTACATTACTTTCGTTTTCTGCAGATTAATTTTAAGACCCACCTTTCTGCTCTCCTTGTCTAACTCCGTAATCATGAGCTGCAATTAGTCCCCTGAGTTACTCAGCAATGCAATGTCATCGGCGAAGCGCAGGTTACTGAGGTACTCTCTATTAACTCTTATCCCTAACTGTTCCCATTCTAGGCTTCTGAAAACGTCCTGTAAGCACGCAGTGAATAGCATTGGGGAGATTGTGTCCCCCTGCCTTACACCCTTCTTTATTGGTAGTCTGTTGCGTTTTTTATAAAGCACTATGGTAGCAGTTGATCCCCTGTAGATTTCTTCCAGAATGTTTATATATATTTCATCTACGCCCTGATTCCGCAGTGTCTGCATGACGGCTGATATTTCTACTGAATCAAACGCCTTCTCGTAATGTATGAAGGCTATGTATAGTGGTTGGTTATACTCCGAGCATTTCTCTATTACCTGATTGATAGTATGAATGTGGTCAATTGTTGAATAGCCTGTTCTAAATCCTGCTTGTTCCTTTGGTTGATTGAATTCTAATGTTTTCTTTACTCTGCTAGCAATTACCTTTGTAAATAGCTTGTATACTACAGAGAGCAAGCTGATCGGCCTGTAATTTTTCAAGTCCTTGTCGTCTCCTTTCTTATGTATTAAGATCATGTTAGCGTTCTTCCAAGACTCTGGTACTTTTCCCGTCAGGAGACACCTCGTAAATAGACTGGCTAGTTTTTCTAACACAATCTGTCCTCCATCTTTCAGCAGATCTGGTGTTACTTATTTGATCCTCACCAGCAGCTTTGCCTCTGTGCATGCTCTCCAAAGCTTTTCTGACTTCTATCATTACCGGTGGGGTAATGTCTGGGTTACTGCTAGTTCTTATAGTATTAAGTTCGTGGTTGTCTCGGCTACTGTACAGATTTCTGTAAAACTCCTCCGATATTTTAACTATCCTATCCATATTGGTAGTTAATTTGCCTTCATTGTCCCTTAGTGCATACATCCGCCTTTTGCCTATCCCAAGTTTCCTCTTCACTGCTTTGACGCTTCCTCCGTTTTTCAGAGCGTGCTCAATTCTCTCCATGTTATACCTTCTTACATCGCATACTTTACGTCTATTAATCAGCTTCGAAAGCTCTGCCAGTTCTATTTTGTCTGTTGTACTTGACACTTTCATGATTTGACGCTTCTTAATTAGGTTCTTCGTTTCCTGGGAAAGCTTGCCGGTGTCCTGTCTAGCTACCCTGCCTCCAACTTCCACTGCACACTCCGTGATGATACTCGTCAGATTATCATTCATTGTATCTACGCTAAGGTTGCTTTCCTCGCTAAGAGCAGAGTACCTGTTCTTCAGTGACACTCTGAATTCCTGTACTTTCCCTCTCAGTGCTAGCTCATTGATTGGCTTCTTGCGTATCAGTTTGTGTCGTTCCTTCTTCAAGTCTAGGCGGATTCGAGCCCGTACCATTCTATGGTCACTGCATCTTACCTTGCCAACCACTTCCACATCCTGCACGACTCCTGGGTGTGCAGTCATTATAAAGTCTATTTCGTTCTTATTTACGCCATTAGGGCTCCTCCATGTCCACTTGCGGTTTTCTCGTTTTCGGTAAAAGGTATTCATAATACGCAGATTATTGCGTTCTGCGAATTCTACTAGTAGCTCTCCTCTGGCGTTTCTAGTGCCAATGCCATAATCTCCTACTGCCTGGTCTCCAGCCTGCTTCTTCCCTACCTTTGCATCAAAGTCGCCCATTACTATAGTATACTGTGCTTTCACCTTACTCAATGCAGATTCCACGTCTTCATAGAAGCTTTCAACTGAAGCGTCATCATGGCTGGATGTAGGCGCGTAAGCCTGTACTACCTTCATTTTGTATCTTTTATTCAGTTTAATTACAATGCCTACCACCCTTTCATTAATGCTATAGAAATCCTCTATGTTGCCAGCTATGTTTCTGTGAATTAGGAACCCTACTCCCAGTTCTCTTCTGTCTGCCAAGCCCCGATAGCAAATGACGTGCCCATTTTGTAGCACAGTATAGGCCTCATCTGTCCTCCTAACCTCACTCAGCCCTATTATATCCCATTGAATGCCTTCTAGCTCCTCGAATAATACAGCTAGACTTCCCTCACTAGATAACGTTCTAACGTTAAACGTTGCTAAGTTCAAGTTCCAATGCTGGCCTGTCCGTATCCAGAGATTCCTAGCACCCTCTGCTGCTTTGCAGATCTGACCGCCGCCGTGGTCAGTTGCTCCGCAGCTGGTGGGGACTGAGGGCCGTGAGTTGATTGACGAATGCCTACGGGAGGGGGTGGCCAGATACTGCACCAGGGTGGCTAATCCTTCTCTGGTGAGATCATCGGTGCGTACCGGCTTTAAGCCGGTACGATCAGACAGTAGTAGGAATGCTCCATGCATGTCTTCCTTATTGTTGTTCAGCAGCGTTGGCGGCCACCCACCACGGAGCCCAACGAGGGGACGCTACAAGGTTACAAATGCTGAAACCTGCAGACGCCAGCCGTACAACACCACTATAACCCAATGCGCCTAGACCAAGGTAGGCTATTTGCACAGGGTTAACCCTAGCCGCCAGGAAGTTTGGAAGTAAACGGAAGAGAGTAGAAGACAGGACAGATAAATAGTAAGAAATAAAGACGAAGATGTAGGGAGAGAGAGATAGGAAAAGGCGACTGCCGATTCCCCTGGGTGGGTCAGCCCAGGGGTGCCCGCCTCATCCACTTGCCTTCTAATCTAGTCAGTTACTTTTGAAGGCCAGCAGTTATCTTGCCAACGCGCTTCATGCCCGGCCCATGTTCATTTCCTCTTCTTGATTTCAGCTATGATATTGTTAACCCCGGTTTTTTCTCTGATCCACTCTGCTCTCTTTTTGTCTCTTAAGGGTGCAGCTATCATTTTCCTTTCTATTGTTCGCTGTGTCGTCCTCAATTTAAGCTGAACCATCTTTGCAAGTCTCCAGGTTTCTGTTGCATAGCTAAGTACTCTGTAAGTCTCCAGGTTTCTGTTCTATAGCTTAGTCCCGGCAAGATGAAGCTGTTATGTACCTTCCTTTTGAGGGATAGTGGCAATCTACCAGTCATAATTTGAAAGTTCTTGTCAAATCTACTCCATCCAATCTTAATATTCTAGTTATTTTATCTCATGGCTTCGTTCCACGGTTATTACCTGACTTAAGTATAGATGTAGTCTTTTACAACTTCATGTGCACTATTACCTATCTCGAAGCGCTGTTCTCTTCCGAGGTTGTTGTACATTACTTTCGTTTTCTGCAGATTAACTTTACGACCTACCTTTCTGCTCTCTTTGTCTAACTCCGTGATCATGTGTTGCAATTTGTCCCCTGAGTTACTCAGAAATGCAATGTCATCGGCGAAGCGTAGGTTACTAAGGTACTCTCCATTACTTTTTATTCCTAACTCTTCCCATTCTAGGCCTCTGAAAACCTCCTGTAAGCACGCGGTAAATAGCAGTGGGGAGATATTATCGCCCTGTCTTGTACCCTTTTGGATTGGTTTTTTGTCGCTTTATTTATGGAGCACTATGGTGGCAGTTGATCCCTCGTATATTTCTTTCAGAGTGTTTACATATGCTTCGTCGACGCCCTGATTGAACAGTGCACGCATGACTGCTGATATTTCCGCGTAATCAAACGCCTCCTCGTAATCTAGGAAAACTATGTATAGTGGGTGGCTGTATGTTGAACATTTTTCTATTACCTGGTCGATGGTATGAATGTAGTCTATTATTGAGTATAGCCTGTCCAAAATTCTGCTTGTTCATTTGGTTGATTGAATTTTTATGTTTTCTTAATTCTGTTAGCAATTACCTTTGTAGATAGCTTGTATACGGTACGTGGAGAGCAAGCTGATCGGCCTGTCGTTCTTCAAGTCCTTGTCATCTCCTGTCTTATGTATTAAGACGATGTTAGCATTCTTCCAAGATTCTAGTGCCCCTCCCGTCAGGAGACACTTCGTAAACAGGTTGGCTAGTTTTTTTAACACAATCTGTCCTCCGTCTTTTAGCATATCTGATGTTATCTGATCCTCAACAGCAGCTCTGTCTCTTTGCATTCCCTCCAAGTTTTTTTTGACTTCTATCATTACTGGTGGCATGCCATGTGGACATGCTAGTTCTTAAATTAAGGTCACTGTATAGTCCTGGCTGCTATACGGATCTCTGTAAAACTTTTTAGCTATTTTATATATTCTATTCATATTGCTAGTTACTTTGCCTTCCTTGTCCCACTGTGCATACATATGGTTTTCTCCTATCCCAAGTTTCCTCTTCATTGCTTTGTCGCTTCCTCCGTTCTTCAAAGCGTGTTCGATTTTCTCCGTGTTATACCTTCTTACATTGGATATCTTACGCATAATAATCAACTTCGAAAGTTGATTTGATTGATTGATATGTGGGGTTTAACGTCCCAAAACCACTATATAATTATGAGAGACGCCGTAGTTGAGGGCTCCGAAAATTTAGACCACCTGGGGTTCTTTAACGTGCACCCAAATCTGAGTACACGGGCCTACAACATTTCCGCCTCCATCGGAAATGCAGCCGCCGCCGCCGGGATTCGAACCCGCGCCCTGCGGGTCAGCAGCCGAGTACCTTAGCCACTAGACTACCGCGGCGGGGCAACTTCGAAAATTCTGCAAATTCTCTTTTGTGTATTGTATTTGAGGCTTTCATGCTTTGACGCTTTTTAATGGGGTTATTCGTCTCCTCGGACAGCTTGCCAGTGTCCTGTCTAAGTACCGTACTTCCAACTTCCACTGCACACTCCATAATGATACTCGTCAGCTTATTATTCATTGCGTCAACGCTAAGGCTGGTTTTCTCGATAAGAGCCGAGTACCTGTTCTGAAGTGAGACTCTGAATTCTTATACTTTCCCTCTCAGTTCTAGCTCATTTTCTGGCTTCTTGCGTATCAGTTTCTGTCGTTCCTTCTTCATGTGTACGCGAATTCAAGACCATACCACCACTCTATGGTCACTGCATCATATCTTGCCAAGCACTTCCACATTCTGCACGCTACCTGAGTGTGCACTCAGTATAAAGTATATTTTGTCTCACTTTTGGCATTAGGGCTCTTACATGTACACTTATGGTTCCCTCGCTTTTGGTACAAGGTATTCAAGATATGTAAATTATTGCGTTCTGCGAATTCTACTCATAGCTCCTCTCTGGCATTTCTTGTACCGATGCCAAAATCCCCTACTGCCTGTTCTACAGCCTGCTTTTTCCGTATCTTGGCATTGAAGTCGCCCATCATATGTTAAACCCTGTCAATCAATCGGTAATAACTATGACTTTACTGTTGTTAAAGACATCACAATCCAAGAATAACTTCAGTTAACTTTCAACATTAATGGAGCTGGCGCATACGGTGTATACGTTACACACACATTCAGTTGAAGCCGACTACGTTCCTGTTAAAGAACAAAGAGAATGTCTTGCGGACGGACTTGTATTTCATGGTGGATTTTCAGACAGCCAGGCCAAACAATCTCTCATTTGTTGTTGTAGCACTCAGGTACAACATTGGGCGTCTCAGCGATGAAAAGAGTGTTTTGCATCAGCTGTGCTCACCGGCAGATTTGCTGCAGTCTTTAGAGGATGGTGCACGTTTGGGAAGAATACATCTGGGCAATCGGCAAGCGCTTGCATCAAAGATATTTTCAGATTTTCTCGCTTCTCTCGCTTTCATTTTGCAGCGATACTGCTAACTCCCCTTGCAATGCTGAAGTTGAGATAATGTTCGAGTATACACGCCAGTAAACTTTTAGGCAGTGGGAAGAGTGGCAGATTTGGGAATGTGCTGTGGCAGAAGCGAAGAAAGCATCTTAAAGGTGTGCTGATGCCTTTAGAAGCGCTCGTTGAAGTGGTCTATTAAATAGTCTAGAATAGGGGCCAGAAATACTGAAGTCCTAAAGTGATCTTCCACCCCAGCCGCGGGCACGTTACTTCGATGAAGCTGCCTGTCTGTGACAAGTGGCATTCTCAGTTTCGGCAGTTGTCAAGTGTGCACTGGGAGCAGCGTCGCTTTTCGGAAGATAATCATCAAGCGTTATAACGTACGGCGTTTCGGCGCGACCATCGAATCTCATAGAAGAACTATGATAGACCCACGACACGAACTACCAAGTAATACGTGTATACTATGTTTCACACATTGTGTGCAACGCTGTGGAAGCTAGCGAGGCTTCTTGCAGTCGATGCGTTCCCAACAAAAAGTAGTTCGACGTTGTTACCATAAATTATTCAGATTTTCTTCCGTTATTACGGCAATAAGTAATCGAAGATATGTTCTGATTATGTTCGTTACAAACAAAAGCGCCATTGAACATCTGTTATGTGGCTGTATAGCTTAGTTTTCACGTGACGTCACATACAGCCTCTCTACTCGGGGTACGTCACGATGGCGGCCACCTGGACTTGCCGTGTCAGTGCTGGTTAGCACACCAAAGGGTCCTTCGGAACCCGCGTTCTTTTGTGCTCAACCCGCTTTTTTCTGTCGGCCAGTCGCGCCAAAGGGAAACACAAAAAAAAACGCGAGGGTGCACCGGCATTAACCAGATGTCACGCGAGCGACCATGAAACGCGCAGAGTTATACGTTTCGCTGGCCGAACATCTTGCATAGCTTTCACAGCGTTGCACCTGATGTATGAAACGGAGTATAGGCCGCGTATTTCAAGGCGGTGACTTCGCATTGCTAGGAAGCAACGAGCTCAGCAATGTTCGAGCAGTGACTCAGAACGCGAGAAACGAGCATTTTAGCGACGATACATGTCGGTGTGTAAAGTTCCGCCTTAAACACTAGCGCTCGTTTCTCGCCTGGCGGAAAGATTCGTGGGTATACATTTGCTACGCTTCCCATCAGGTGCCGGTAAGGTCACGCTTGCCCAGTATCTTACTCTGCGCGCGAGACGTCTCACGTTTGTGATTGCGCCCATACGCAAGGCTGGTAGTTTCTGTCGCGTTTTGATGAAATACCACAAACGTGAATGAACGCGAAGGAATTGATGAGAGTAGTGAAATTCTAGCGACTTGCATCAGAATGCCCGAAACAAACAACCAACAGGAATGGACGGTGCATAGTAGATCGTGAGTAAACTCGTGTTGCATGCGCTGGCAGTTCTCGGCGGAGTTCACGCGTTCTGAGAAATGGATTATGGTGCAGTAAGCGCTCCGCAACTCTGGATTTCATTCCTTCATCACTGGTGAACCGATCACTGAAGATTTTGTGTGGCACGAAGCTGCTTCTGTTCACGCTTGTGTAAGTGCTAGAAACATGGTGCACGTATGCAGCGTGGTGAAATATTCTGTACAGTTTTCAATCTGTTCAGGTAAAGAGAAAAGTCGGCTGCACGCTTGCAAACAACCGAAGTCACCTTACTGCAACGCTCTCGTTTCAGGGAGCCCAGTGAAGAAAGCTACGAAAAAAAACAAGAACGTACCACGTTTTCTGCGCGTATTGAAGTGTTTTAGCGCATATGCGCAGCGACCAAGCTTTATGTGACAAGGTACAGTCCTGTCGCACGTGCACTTTTGATTGAAACCAAGTGAACATTTCTCATCAATGATTACCTTGCCATCACAGATTGCATGATAAAACCTCTACGATTGGAGTACTTCATTGATATCAATAGTCACAGTGCAACTGAAAGTCTGCCCGAAAAATAACGTGTGCAAAGTGGTGTTGCCAACATACAGCATATCTTACAACAAAATTACTTATTGCGCATCGCAAGCATGCCTAGATGCACGCAGTAAAGTAAAAAATGTTTTAAAGCTACCACTGCATCAGGGCGGCTTGGAATGTATATATATTGATATAAAGACCACTCCTATAAGCATGCAGTCACAGAAATCGACAGTAAGAAATTCATTCAGCAAAGTAAGCAAAACCAAAATTTAACTGTATATGTACAAAAACATGCTGCGTATACCTCTCATTCCTAGTTGTAAGCGGAACCCCCCTTGACCTGTCAAGCGCACTTCACCTCGATGAGGCCTACGCCATCGACGCTTGACAAAGATTAACGATTAACCATGTATTCTTCGATTGGGTGGGTAATCGCAATTATGCGTTTTCGAAGACTAGTCCATTAATTAATGCGGCGAGAGGCCGTTGCTCCAAACGGTCACTATACCTGTCGTTTACTGTGTTTAGAGTACGTCTTACAGTACTGCCCCACCGCCATGGTCTAGTGGCTGAGGTACTCGGCTGCTAACCCACAGGTCTCGATATCAAATGCCGGCCACAGCGGTTACATTTTGGATGGAGGCGAAAATGCTGTAGACCCACGTGCTCAGATTTGGGTGCACGTTAAAGAACCCCAGGTGGTTCAAATTCCCGGAGTCCTCCACAACGGTGTATCTCATAATCATATGGTGGTTTTGGGACGTTAAACCACACATATCAATCAATTTGGTGCACGTTAAACAACACCAGGTGGTCTAAATTTTGGGATCCTTCCACTATGGCATCTCTCATAATAATACGGTGGATTTGGGATTTTAAACCCCACCTAGCAATCAATCATTCTTACAGTACTTTTACTTAGTCTCTTCACAACCATACGCATGGGAAAAGGGGGAATCTCATGTCTTGATGTACATGTGCACCATCTGTTTATACTGCCAACAGTGACGTCACACAGAAAAGCTGATGCTTGTGACCTCACCCCGTCTAGTCTGTGTGAACAACCCCCCCCCCCCCCCACCGCCGAAAAAAATTTCTGGCTACGCGCCTAGTTCAGGTGACGTAATTTCTAGTCTGTGTATGACTGACTAGCTAGCCAGCCATACTCAAACTTTAGAGCCTTTTACACATTGTTGTATATCGTTGCGTAGAAAGACGAAGCAAACGAAGACCACTGCACGTGCTTGCTGCTCCGAGCAGCTAGAAGGAAGACGACGACGCTGAGAGATCGAACCTGTTTGCGTCTTGGCCTTACGGCATTCAATTAGTGATAGTCGCGATAGTCTATGCACGCTGAATCACAGATATTACGACAGAAAATATGCGGACCGGGGTTCAGCACGTTTTGAAGCTGTCGAGGGTGAGACGGAACTGCTGTTTCGCCTATCGGGAATCGCAGAAGACCATCATCATAACTGTCAGGTCTTCCGCGGGAAGCGAGGCTGAAAAGGCTGAGGCTCTGACTGGTGGTGGTGGCGGGGCTTAGTCCGAGGCCGTGGCGTGGCACAGACAGTCATGGGTGGAGGAGCACTGGCTGCAAGGTGACCAGACGCTGAACAGTCGAGCAATGGCTGAGTGAGTACGACCTCTCCCTCCCGACAAATTCCTCAGGCTGGGGCGGGGTAGGTCAGTCGAATGAAGCACCGGCAGAGTCCAGCTGGGGCAACGCCAACGGTTCTGCCAGCTCTGTCTCGAACAGCAATGGTGCGGGTGAGAACGACAGTGGTGCAGGCACGGTGGCCTCGGACGATCCCTGGCAAGAGCGAGACTGAGCTAAGTGAATAACCTCCACCACTTTTGACGCTCTATAGCAATACATCGATAATTAAAGGTAGCTATAGCAAGAAGCCATGATGAAATATAGAGGAAAACACAGAAACTTAGATAGACAAGAAACGAGTTACGAAAAAGAAAACACAGAAAAAAGAAACAGCTAATACTTGCAAGTATGAGCTGCTGGAAAAGCTACCTAAAATTCACCTACGAACAAGGATCCTTCTCCGAGAGGGTGTCTTCATTCGTGGACGAGGACATACCATCCGTTAAGCAAGAGTGAACACTCATAATTGCCTGGCACACAGTTAGGGCAAAGGAAACGGTCGCTCAACTCACGCTCGATACTGTCCTTGACAGTCGAAGGGCAAGAATCCTCATCCGACTCCATCGCTGAAGGTCGCTTGGAAACAGGGAGGTAGTCCTT
This sequence comes from Rhipicephalus annulatus, assembly GCA_013436015.1. Taxonomy (NCBI): domain Eukaryota; kingdom Metazoa; phylum Arthropoda; class Arachnida; order Ixodida; family Ixodidae; genus Rhipicephalus; species Rhipicephalus annulatus. Next base: position 31,479 of record WOVY01003521.1, on the reverse strand, counting down.
AAAACCACCGGGGCCGCCACGCAGAGCCACCGCCAGCTTCTCCCCGGAGGACCCCCGCGATCGGGGGGGGGAGGGGGGGCACGTCGCTTTTTGCCTCGAAGCACCTCGATCCCGTCCATGTCGTCGTCCTCCTCGGCAGCAGGCGCGTCATCAGGGTTGTCCACGGGCGCACTGGCAGGCGAGGCTGACGGCGGCTCGGCGGCAGCAGGGAGGGCGGGGGTCTTGAACGCAGGGATCAGCAAGTAGCGAGCGTAGGAATTATTTGAGGCTGAGTACAAAAAGTACAGGGGATAGAGGACAGCCTTGGTGAACACCATGGGCAACAGGAATGGACCCTCTCTGAACCATCAAGAAACAACGTGTTGTGTATATTTCTGTATGCGTTTCTCAGAAACTCAATGAAGTTTTGCGAGAAGCCAAACGCTGCCTACGCTGACTAGGAAGCTATGTTCGAGGCGATCGAACGCCTTTTCTTGGTCGAGTGAAACCGAGAGTCTCCGAATTCATCTCGCCAATGTGTACGCAGTCATATCACGCGTGATAAATGAGACTCTGTGAACTTCTCTTCTAGGAATTAGCCCCGAGAACGAGCACTGGTGTCGCTGCAGTCGCGGTGATGTCACGTCACGGCAAGGACTCTGCCGGCACTTGTTGCCTTTTTTTGCACCCGCAGTGTACACGCTCTTTAGCGATACGTTGTAGTTACTCCTCAAATCGTGACACAAATTTATCAAGATACAAAAAGCAAGGTTTCACATCTAGTGAAAGTTTTTGAAGCTGTAGGGAATTTCCATAATTAATAAATAATTGTATCGGGCCAATTGGTATTAATCCACCTTAGTAGGAAGCACAGCCACTATTACACAGAACACACAACACAAGTGCTTGTGTTGTGTGTTCTGTGTAATATAGGCTGCGCTTCATACCAAGATGGATCCATACTTTAGTTTAGGATTGGCTGACTAACATCCAAACGGAAGATTTACTGCGAAAATGGTGATACAGGAGAAGACGTTTCTTGTTTTTATCGCGTGCACCACAGAACATGGCCTAAAAATATGCTAAGGGGTACTAACGTGATCACAACTAGGCATAGATTCCGGGATTAGAATATATCTGTGCCGAAGTATCAGAAATAAAATTAGGACGCTTTTAATTCACTAAACAAATGGTGCTTTAGCGCGCAAGCTACGTCGCATCTGGGAATAATCTACACGATTTGACAGAACTGCACTTGCTACAGCAGGAGACAATACATGAATATGACTGTCATAAGCCCTCACTAACATATTCGTCAAATAAACAAAACAAAACTGCCACATACACACAATGGTTTCAGAAAGAATGAGATATTTTCCATTTACTGGGATCGTATATATGAACAGGTTTCTTCTTAACAGTCGCCAGAGGTTATGCAGTCATATACCCTAATTTGTGTGAAATGCTGGAGTGTTCTACCACCGTGTCACAAACCCTAATGGGAGCTTCACGTGGGAGCACCGCTGATAGCAACGCTTTTAACATAAACGTCATAAAGTCTAAATGAACTCTTTTTTTTCTTCTTGATGTAAAAAAACAGCGTGAAGGGGACACAAAAAAGAACAAAGGTTGTCTTGTGTTTTCTTTCTTTTGTGTGTCGTCTTTTCCGCTGGGTTTTTTACATGATGGAGCTTCACCAACTCGCTCAGTTACGTACGCTGCTGTAAAAGTTTTTTTTTTCAGTGCGCACTCTCTGACGTGGCTTGTGCAGTGACGTAACCAGGGTATGGCGCACCGGGCCTGTGCTCTACTCCCAAAATATTTCCCACGCAAAGAGAAAAATGACCATTTCAAGAATTGCCCTCCCCCGCAAAAAAAATCAAGCCTATAGGTTTCTGGGCTCATGTAATAATTGTACAACCTTCACCTCGATAAGGTGACGACTGGTCTCACACGTCATGTCTACCAATAGGTTATCAACTACAAAGAAATTCAACACATGAGGTGTGTATCTAAACTGGTAGTTCGGAGTGCCACCGCACTGCTGCTACGATTCTGCACGAAGACAGAATCAGACCGCACTGAATTTCCGTACCCAACCTCAACCGCCCTTAACCTCAATAATTTCGGTCAAGTAAAGCTTGAAAAGTGTTGTGATAGAAACGGGAAACTAAACAAAGTGTTGAATGAGCAAGTACACGAGAAAAACACGCAACCGCGGTGAAGGTATTCTAGAGCGAGCGTATTCCGATATATGTTGCAAGACTGGATACTGATCGTGAGCGCGGGAATTGACGTTGCTATAACTGCGAGTTAACACCGAACGTCCATGCCTCTGAAAAAGGCAATCTGTGTCAAGGCCAGCACGCGAGCCCACCTGACACGAACAACTCAACGGCGTCATCACGCGGCGGTGCCTTTCTGTCGCGCACGCACAGCGAGCCCATCGAAGCAATCGGCGCCTTCCTGTCTGGCGAGTCTGACGCAATGCGTGGCGACGTCACTCGTCCTTGGGTGCAGCCACGTGCAGCGCAGCGGCTCCGGATTTGATGAGAATGACGTGGCCAAGCGGCGACCCCATTGGAAGACTCTGACCTCACGGCCAGCGGCGCTTCTGGTTGGGCATTTGGTTACTCAAAGAATCCTCCCGGTGCATATAAAAAAAGCCCTGCGGCGCGTCGCGAGCAGTAGATCTATGTGTCAGGGAAGAGAGCTCGGCTCTTCGAGTCTTTAAGCTGTCGGCCCCGGTGTCGAATTTGTAACGCCTTGGTATATATGCTGTACATAAACCTTGTTTAACTCACCGTCGTCTCGTCCGCTCGTCTATCAGCTCTGCGCAGAAGCAGTCGCGAGCTGAGAAACCTACGCTACCAAACGGCTGGTGACCGTGTCGGCGGAGTTCGGAGCAGTGGCGCCTTCGGGACCATTTTGCGTCGCCGTATTTCGTAACAGTGGAGTCAGCGGCGGAATTCGTGGCGCCCTTCGTAACGTCGTCGGAGGCGTGCTTCGGAACAGTGGTTGGCAGCTGCGGCATCGGCCGGCGTCAGCGACATTGATGCGGTGAGTGCCTGATGTTTTCCCCTCAGTTCACCAGACAACTCTAGCTCAGGTTATAGCAGTTTAGAGAAGGGCTGTGTGAAGCATTAGAGTGAGCTTTGATCGTTTCAAGCTAAGTCAGAGCGCTTTGAAACGAAAGTTATAGCGGAGGGTGTAAACACGGCAGTGTTAAAATTGCTTGTGCGTCTTGCTAGTAGACTTACAGTGGGTACGGCAAGTAAATTCTTAACAGGCGCAAACAGGAAGAGGCTAGTGTGAACGATGGAAAACCTTAAAGTGAAGGAACTCATCGAAATTTGTGAGGAACTCATCATTACTTTGAGCCGTGCGAATTGAAAGCAAGCGATCCTTGAGAACATGAAGTATGAATGATTGTCGGCTGAGTAAATTGATGAGGCCTGGGCGGATATCAAAGCACGCCGCGAAGAGGCTGAAAGGCGAGACGTTCGCAAACGTGAGGAGGCCGTGAGACAGGAGCGCCTCGTGTTGAAACGAATAGAATTGGCAATCCTACAGTGTTCGCAGGCCCCTAGCGTAGCTTCTCCAACAGTTCGGGTCAGCGGTTATAGAATTCAGGACCAATTGCCACCGTTCGTAGTAGGCGAGGACATGGCGAAGTATCTCGTCAAGTTTGAACAAGTCTGTGAGCGAAATGCTTTAGAGCGGTCTCTTTGGGCACAGAACCTGTTAGCTCTTCTTCCCGGCGAAGTGTCCGGCGCGATAACTTGCTTGTCAGGGAAAGCGTTTGAGAGCTATGATGAGGTTAAGGAAGTGCTCTTGAGACGTTATAAGTTGTCACCCGAGGCTTTCAAGTAAAGGTTCCGGTATGTTAAAAGGGGAATGAGTCACACGTTGACTTCGTGTTTCGTCTTAAAACCGATTTAATTGAATGGCTCAAGGGCGAAGGTGCTTATGACGATCGCGATAAAGTGGTAGAATGCATTGCATTGGAGCAATTCTACCGCTGCATCGAGGAGGATGTCAAGCTTTGGCTGCAGGACAAACTTGGTGAAGTACAGCTAAACAAGGCAGCAGAGTTAGCTGAGGAGTATTATACTCGCCGAATGTTGCCTAGCAGGGCAGTGCGCGTTGAAAAGGATGAAAGCAAAGAGGGCTTTTCAAAGAAACCTGATCAACGAAAGCCGCGAATTCGCTACAACAGCAAAAACAGGAAGGACACATCGCAATAAACTGTAAGCAAAAGTTTGCTTTCGCAACAATTCGAGAATCGGAAAAGAACATGCGGTTGTTAGAGCCGTATCTCCAAGAAATTGGCGTGAATGGGAAAATGTGTCGAGCACTTCGAGACTCAGCGGCAACCATGGACGTTGTCCATCCTTCGTTGGTGTCTCCGGATGACTTTACAGGAGAATGCGCGTAGATCAGGCAAGTCGCCGAAGAGCAGAGTGCTTGCTTACCAATCACTACGGTTGTCATTGAAGGCCCGTTCGGTGAGCTTCGCACCGAAACGGCTGTGTCTGCCGCGCTTCCCGAGCGTTTTCCTTAGCTTTTCTCTAACAACTCAGAGCAGCTTCTCGAAGAGCAGGGTAAATCGTTCTTCCCCAACTTAGCGTACATGGCCCTCACGCGATCGCAAGCGCGGAAGCTTTCGCAGGTACTTGATCTTGGTCAATGTAGTGAACCATCAAGTGACCTTGGCGGCGAGTCGACAGAACCTCAGAGAGGAAATTCTCCATGTGAGTCATGTGAGCAGTCACTCGAGCGGCCCGTCGCCGAAGCGACTGGCGTGTTTTCTGTAGCAGGGGGAGACGACATGACGCCATTGAGTGAGAGCGAGAGGGGTGCAACGCTCTCGCCTGTAGCGGAAAGTTGGAGTGAGCTGTCGAGGGTTGATCGAGAAACGCTCATTCGAGAGCAGCGTGAGGACCTCTCGAATAAGGTGCTAATAGAAAGCGTAAACTTGGGAAGAAAGAAAAAGGATGTTTCCTTTTTTTTGAGAAAGCAGGGCTCCTGTATCGGAGCTACACAAATGCGCAAGGTCGCAGGTATGTGCAGCTCTTGGTGTCAAAAAAGTATCATCGCCAACTATTGGAACTGGCGCATGAAAACGCGTGGGCCGGGCATCTCGGCATAAAAAAGACCAAGGCTAGAGTTTCCCTTGAGTTTTATGGGCCGAAATGCTGGAAGGATATGGAATACTTTGTACGCTCATGCGACACTTGTCAGAGAGCAGGAGAGTCTTCCGCGGTCCTCGTTGATGCCGGCTACTACTGCGCCGCTTCCTGGCTGCTGACGGCTTACATGCAAGCTTCGAGGGAGTCGCGCTGCTGGCACAGCACACGAGGGTGCAGCTGCGATGGACATCGGCGGCATGGAGGTCGGCGGCAATCGCTTGCACGGACAACTCCAGTGCCAAGCCCCCTCAACAACAAGGAGCCGAGCGACACACAGAGCCATTCAGGGCACCAGCAGTGACGATTACACCACTACCACCAGCGAGGCCAGCGAGCCAGCGAGTCCCAACATTGAGTCAGAGATTGGCGGCAACTGCTTGCACGGCAAACTCCAGTGCCAAACCCACTCAACAACAGGGAGCCGAGGGACACAAAGAGCCATCCAGGGTCCCAGCAGTGACGACGTCGCCACTCCCACCAGCGAGGCCTTACAACACCAGGCGGACGAATGCGGTGAAGACCAAGGTGGCGGCTTCCAAATGACACGGGGAAACAAAAGGTACGGGAAGTCTTAAACACGCATGGTCCCATTCGTTTCTATCGATTAGAAAAATAATTGAAAATGGGTGCAATACGAAAAGCACGCGGAACAACTAACCAAATATCTATCTCACGAAATTGCACCTAAGGGCCTCCGCCTAGCCTGCAAACCCTCAATGTCTACACTAAGTGAAGCAGAAAGAGGGAAGTGGGAAAAATTATTTTTAGAAGCGTCCTTGCAACTGACTGGGTTCACTGCGGACCATAGTGAGCGTAAAGCCACCGAATACAGTGTCACGGAGGCCCCGCAGAAATTGGTACCTAATCTCAAAGAGCATGAGGCAAGAGAACTGGAAAGATATGAACTAAAAAAGAGAGGCGAAATTTCAGTAGTAAAAGATAGAAAATTCAATCGGGACTGCAGAATCTCCACTGCTCTGCAACAGCAAAATAGGAATGAGGCCGTACAAGAGCGCCAGGGACCACTCGCACCACAACCTAACTTTGAGGAGAAAAATGGGAACTCGAAACTACAGTGCAATCCTAATCAAAACATCCTTACTCTCGAATATGATGCTGACACTCCCGTGCCACGTGATAGCCAAGAGCAGCCAAAAACTTATGAGAAAAATGTCCTCAATCTGTCAAACACAACGCTCACACCCGCTCAGCTTCAACTTTTCTCAAGAGGCTTAACCTATTGTCCAACATCCGGTAGATTCAATGAATTTTAACTGTACCAAGACCTCGATAACTTTGCACGTAATCTCCGCCTCAGTGAATACTTTCATGATCGCAAGGACTGTACGGACGAGAATAGATTGATTGGTGGTGACAGATCATGGTGTCCAGCTGAGCAGAGGGACAAACACCTCGATATGTATATATCAGCAGTTCAAAAAGATATCATCAAAGCGTTTGAAAAAAATCGACCATCTCGAAACAACATATCAAAGTCAGAACGAAGGGCACGCGATGAACTACGAAAAAACACTGAAACTACCATCAAACCGGCTGATAAAGGGGGCTGCATAGTAATTCTAAACACGTCGGACTACTTAAAGGAAGGGGAACGACAACTATCAGACACAAAACTCTACAAAGAACTTCCAACGGACCCGACTCCCGAATTTGAAAAGGAGATAAAAGTAACCCTAAATAATCTCCGCTGGGACGATAAAATTACCGGCAAAATGTTAAAAGCAGTGTTACCGGCCCATTCTGTTCCCGGTCCATTCTATTTGCTCCCCAAAATACACAAAGCAGGCAATCCGGGACGTCCGATAGTATCCAGTAACAGCACATCAACAGAAAATATATCAGAATTCATCAATTCCTTAATAAAAACATCTCCCAAATTTCCCCTATACCTAAAGGACACAAATCACTTCATCTGTGAAACTTCAAGTCTCGACCTCCCAGGCGGTAGTTTTCTGGTGACCATGGACGTCTGCTCACTGTACACCAACATACCCCACCATGACGGAATAGCGGCTATGGTTTCTGAATATGTAAAATCTGACTCATCAACGAGTGTAAGTGGCGAGGTACTGTTTACACTTCTTGAACTTGTACTGTATTATAACCATTTCGAGTTCAATGGCAAGCATTTCCTTTAGGCCAGTGGCACTGCAATCGGCACGAAAATGGCCCCAAACTTCGCGAGCACCTTTATGGCTTCACTTGAAATCCCATTCGTTGAGCGACGCACCTTGAAACCTTTCTACTACAGAAGATACTTAGACGATATCTTTATAATATGGAACCACGATGAGGGAAGTCTTTTCCGATTCATAGAGGATTTTAACAAGTGCCACCCATCAATTAAATTCACGCACAAAATTTCCAAAACTAGCATTAACTTCTTGGACGTCACTGTCACGGTCAAAAATGACCGCTTGTCAACAAACATTTACAAAAAGCCTACAGACCGTCAAATGTACCTACATTTCAACAGCAGCCACCCAAAGCATTGCAAAATGGGTATTCCATATTCTCAGGCCTACCGGTACCGAAGAATATGCGCTGATATGCGGGAATTTGACAGACACGCAGAACACCTAAAGCATTCCTTATTGAAACAAAATTATCCGGAAGACATTATTGACGATGCCATACTACGTGCTCGCAACATGAACAGGAATGATATAGTTAAGGGACCAAACAAAAAATCTAAAACGATTTCCCAAACGAACCTTGTACTAACTTACTCCTCATCAACGCCACGAATCAACAACATACTTTCCCGCCATTTCAACATAATCAGGCAAAGCAAACGACTAACTTCTATTTTCGCGAAGCCACCTCACGTGGTGTACCACAGGGATAAAAATCTGAAGGACATTCTTGTTAGAGCAAAAACAAACACCCTCAAATTTCAATCAGGGTGCCATCCCTGCGGAAAAGCTCGATGCAATTTATGCCCACAGATGGTCACAACACGTGAATCCAAAGCGAACTTCTCGGATTTCAAATTCTGCATAACTGAAAGCCTTAATTGCGACTCCAGTAACGTAATATACATGCTACATTGCAACATCTGCGGACAAGAATATATCGGCCAAACAGACACGCCATTTCGGCTGCGGTTCAATAATCACCGGTACCACGCCACTTCACTGCCGAAGCTACCTTTATCTAGACATCTGCGCCTGCCAAACCACAGTTTTGAAAATATCAGCGTAACTCTTTTGCAGTCCGGTTTCTCAAACTGACGCGAGCGTGAACAGCGTGAGGCATATTTTATTTTCAAATTTCGAACATTAGTAGCCGGCATCAACGAGGACCACGGAAGACTCTATCCTGCCTCCAAAAAGTAAGCTAGGAGGAAATTGGTGACAAAGATTGATAGCTGGAGACCATGCTTGTTTTTCTGACTGACTCGTAGGTGTACACTGTCCTTTCATGTTTTTTTTCTTCTTTTTTACGTTTTTTTTCTTTTTTTCACATGCACATACAAAGTGGTTCTGTTCACCTACCACTTGATGACCATTGAAGGGAAACGGACGAAGATGAAAGAGAGCTGACCGACCCATTAAGGGGAAACCCTTTCCTTACGCACGCCGTCACAGACCCCTCCCGCCACCGCGGCGACAATCTTGGGTGGCCCGACACACGCCGAGAACTGACCAGCACGGGATAAGAGCCAGATGTGGACGTACACGGACATTTGGTCTTGTTCTCAGTGTTGACAGTGGTTCTTCCTCTTTTTTACTTTCTTTTTTTTCTTTTAATCTTTTCGTCTTTTTTTTCTCTTTTTTCTTTCTTTCTTTCTTTTTTTAGTTCTCTCTCACTCTCCCAAACATCTTCCAAGGCGAGAGGGACGCGGCAGCAACGAAGTTTGGAAGTTCATGTTAGTATAACTCATCCCCTGATGAAGGGAGGACCCCTCCCAAAACTGTTGGGAAATAAATATATTTATCCTTGTTGACAACGCTCCCGTCGTGCCATATCCCATGCCTTGTATATATATATATATATATATATATATATATATATATATATATATATATATATATATATGAAAAAGAAGTGTATACCTAAGGGCTCCTTTTTCCGTGTTTTAACGCAATATTAATGACATCTAACAGACAGTAATGCCAAGTAATGTACAGGGGAAGTTATTAGAACCAATGGAATGTAAATAAAAAGAAAGAAAAGTGGATGAAAAAATAACCGTATATATAAATAAATAAATATATATATATATATATATATATATATATATATATATATATATATATATATATATATATATATATGTTGCTTGGCAATTGCAATTCTTTCACACGTGTTTTTTAATGGTGCTCCTTCGACGTTTATTGTACACATGAGCCGGACCAAGTCGAATATCGCTTATTTTCAGTTCAATCGCGTCTGTTTTAGAAACATTTTGCGAGTCTATGAGTCCGAGTAAGTACACTGGAGGAACGTTTTGATCAGTCTGAGTATGAGTGGGTATACTTGAGGAAAATATTCATGGATCCGGCTGACAAAAACATCGATGAGTCTGAGCCTGAGTGAGTTTAAATAGAGAGAAATTTCGTTAGTCTCAGTCGCACTGAGTCCAAAGCAAAATATATTTATACATGGTTACTGAGTTAGTCTGACTGAGTTCTATTTATTTTGCCAACCTATGCTGTGCGTGGGATCTTTCCGTATTTCGCAGAGTGTAGTCTGAGTGTTGTTTGCGAAATTTACTATAACCTTGCTCGTTTGAATGGCGAATTTGGTTTTCATGTTAAGCAAAATTGTTTGTGCCAGGTGTTAAATGCTGAACAAAATTGCTGCTATTTTTCTGTCATACAAGCATCCAGAAATTTTGCCAAAATGTTCTATATGCATTTTTTCCAAGTAGCGGCGCAAAGGGTGGGCATGGGGGAGCTGAAGCTACCCCCCGTCGATTTTCACTCGCCCACTACTGCCCCCCCCCCCCAAAAGAGAACATAGTCACAACACAATGGCTAAGTTCCCTGCCTCCCTGCTCACCCTTAAGGAACTCACTTATCATGAGTGCCCCACCAGTGAAATAATCCTGACGCTGCTCCTGATTTATTTGTTTGTGTTGTTGCGATATGCATAAATACCTGAGTATGAAAATGCTTGCTCTGGGGAGAGTATATTATGCCTATATTTTTAGGAGACTAAAGTCTTTTTTGTGAGAAAAAAATACGGGCTTAAGAAAATCGTAATTTGGGTCCACATTGAGACGAAATTCACACCACATGGGGCTCCAAGTGAAAAGTAACTTTATACCTCAATCTGGAGCAAACAAACAGCTTTATGTGGCAAGTGTTATCACTGGGCTATTCCACGCCATCTCTCCAAACCTTGGTGCTCGACCATTAGAGATTAGCTTTAAAAAATTGAGGATCATCTATTTATAGAGCAAGGAATTTTCCCCTAAAATGTTTCTTGACATACATTTTTCAGTACCGTAAGACGCATGCGAATTGTTTTCGGAAAGCTTGAAGCTTGACTCGTAAATTGTATTGCCAAAAATCTGTTCTACATTCTCAATAATATTTTCACTAACTCATTCCAATATTAAAATAAAGAAAAAATTGTCCAATTGAACAGGAGTGTCCTTTTAACTTGAAATAATTTTTACGAACCCTTTTATGGGTGTTTATTGCTGCCTTAAGGAAGAGAAATATGGCCCATATTGGAGATTTTTTCCATAGACAGATAATAGTGACATGAAATAGATTGTATTAACGAATCGTCAAGTAGTTTTCCTGTAGGCGAAAAATAATTTTAAACGTACGTAATGCAACATAGTGTGGAAAACTGCCGTCAAATTTTGCTAAAAAAAGTTTTTTTTTCTCATAAGTGGTCGTAAGTTTAACATTGACGTGTTCCAGGTAGAATATACTAAACAGTCAATTTGGTAGTGATTTTCATTGCGTACTGACTGAAAGTTCTTGTTTACTTTTTGTTTTAGGTGAGAAAATTATTCACTAGTTATCTTCGGCTTAGCTAAGTTATCTGTGTGCTTGTACGTGTTCATACTAGGTAACAATGTATCCTAGCATGAAATACAAGCTGTGTGGAAGCGAGGAGCATTTATAGAACATATTAGGCTTTGTTCAGACTTATTGAAGTGATTTATTAGGGAGTATCAGCTTGGGTCCCTATCAAAATGTAGAAAATCAAGACGCCGATTTATTAAAAGGTCGAATGTCAAAAAGCTGAAAATTTAAAAAAGCATAGAATCGAAACACCTTAAACAACGAATGCTAGAAAAGCAAACTGCTGAAAAGACGTATCGCCGAAAGTTCCTTGAACCATGCACGCGAATACCCCCGATTTGGAGGGAAATGGACGAAGATGTGGCGGGGTGTGTTACCAAAAAGAAAAACCGATACTTTGTTGCAGTTGTGGTTATGTTTATGTTGTTGACAAAAAGGTGTATTCTAGGCACTATTGGAGGTGCGAGAAGTGAAGAGACTGCAATGCCAGAGTGACTACCGACCTTCCTGTAGAAGGTACTCGCATGACAATCTCGACGAAAGTGATCTACGACAGCCATGCAATTTCGGTTTATTGCTACCTTGAAGAAGAAGCAAGCCAGACTTGAAGACATCGTCAAGGGAGCGACAATTAACCCCACTGTTTACCGAGCATTCTGTTTGCGATAAGCAAGAAATCACTCTGAAGTGCGATTGGAGGTTGAAAAATTTATAGTTTGCTATTTTTATGAAGGCTTGAGATAAATGTAAAGGAACAACTTGAAATGAGGGTGAACGAGTGTGCTGGCGTAACCTCTAATTTAGCTAGATACTTCATCTTCCAGTATAGCTAGGTGACGCAGACATTTTGATATTTTGGCGTTTGGATAGTTAGGCGTTTTGATTTTTTGACATTTTTTCGTTAACTTGTATAATCGGCTTTTTGATTTTTTGGTGTTCTAAATTTCGGCATTCCAAAAGTTCGGCATTTCAATTTTCGGCATTTCGAGTGCCACATTATTATAACCTTAGTCTACAATAAATGCGAACCCTACCCAGGTGCATTTAAACCACGTGCAGCTCTCCGCTTACCGGGAAGTGATACCAACCTGTGCGACAAAAGCAAAGAATCCATAAAATTAAAGAAAAATGTTGCATGACAGAGAAGTCACAGTTATGAACTAACTGAATAGTATTTGAGGGACTATGCTTAATTAGCCAGTAATCATGTGTTGGTTTATAATTGCAGCTTATCCACCGCAAAGCATACCTTTTTATTTTCGCGGATTCTTTGCATGATCGTTGTGCTGTATCAATTTATAAATCTTCGGGTGTAATTAACGAGGAGCTTGACACGTCGGTATCCTTTCAGAGTGTCACAAGATGTCCGCGTGGTGCACTCTAAAAGTATTCGAATTCCTCGTTGACTAAAGCTAATACTTGCACGGAAATAATTTGAATAAGTACTTGGAGAGCTGGATACGCTGTCTAGATGTTTCTCGCATCTGCTGAGCTTGCACTTAATGCTAGGACGCATTGCTTAAAGTATAAACCAACGACCTTTATTTAAACACATGCGTGGACTGAGATCAGTAGAACGCCCATTCAAAATTATTTACCTCACTAAAAATAAAAAAAGCTTTTTGAAAAAAAAACTTACAGTCGTTACACAAGCCAGGCTGCTAGCAAATGCGCTGAGTATATTTCTGTCTGGACACATCAATGTTAAATTTAGAACCTAATGCGGCGCGTCATTGGCTCTACATCTTTCTGCAGAACACCACAGTCTAGATGGTGATGATCTATAAGTCCTTCAATTAGCAGAAGTGGTCTCTTATAATGTGTTTTACTTTTCCAAGTGTGTCAGGCGTATAGTCTTCTATGCAGCCCCCTAGAATCGGGTTATTTGAAGGACTCAATGAAGAAGAGATACAAGCTAGTTTTCTCTTTGTACCAGCACCAATAGCACATCAGCACTACGCCCGCGTGCTCTACATAGCACCACTCAAAAATTTTATTCAGAAACGCCATGATGAAAAATAGCAATGGGCGAAGTGCATGGTTCTCAAGACTAGAGGTTTTCGTTACACCGGACGCACAGACAATAGCAGAGGCTCTTACTTGACGTCTTCGCACTCGCCATTATCAAGAGTTGCAACACGCAACATCTGTGCACCGGGCCCCAGTGCATAAATTGCGTTTTCAGCAAAAATATGTCGCTTCTTTTAATCAAAATATGCCGGAGGGGAAATGCCTGGTGATCGTATGCTTGGTAGTCTTAGAAATTCCTGTAACTGCGTTGATACGGCTTAATGCTCACCATTCTATAGAAGCGGCAACGGGGCTTAACACTCATGAACCATGGAAAAGCGCAGACAGAGAACAAGTACTCCCACGAGCTAACTTAGTTTTGAAAATGTAGGAGTGATTTCCCTTTTCTCGGAGTATCATTTCTAGAAGTCATGCGCGGCGAATAAATATTTGTAGTAATTTAACCAAAATATATGCGAGTAAGAACTGCCTCATACCTCGGATATATAATGAAAATAGACGAAATTTACAAGACTTAAAAAAAAGTTATCGCATACACTGCATGCCTTTTTATAGTAAATGCACGTTACGTACGTCAATGCGACCACTACCAATTCCCTCTCGGAGTGAAACTGTGCGTGCTTATGTGCGTGTGTCTGTAAAATATGTTAAGATCGGCCTCCCTGGCTGGGCACCGCTTGGACGCGGGGGACGATTGCAGCTAAGCCTACCCTGATTTGTTCCGGATCAACGCTCTCGAGGTGCGCCAAAAGCAGCGACAACACGAAATTCATACTTCGAATTCTTCAGGGCTGTTGGCTCCCCTCGTCAAAAACTCTTTGGACACGCCTTAATGACTGATGGCCTAGGAAGAGCTGTTTGAAATCGAGTTTGCTTGATTTTTATTCATTTATTTAACAATACTGTCAATCCCGTCAGGGATTTTTACAGGAGTGGGTTGGAAAGCGTCAGCAAACATTCTATATTCACATACATATACAATTGTATGGGTACAAAAATCATGGTATAAAATGATAAAAATTATGAACCTACACAACGTCTGTTTTAGAAACATTTCGCCAGTCTATTAGTCTGAGTAAGTCCGCTGGAGGAACGTTTTGATCAGTCTGAGTATGAGTGTGCTTATTTAACGAAAGTATTAGTGGATCCGGCTGACAAAAACATTGGTGAGTCTGAGTGAGTTTAAATAGAGAGAAATTTCGTTAGTCTCAGTCCGAGTGAGTCCAAAGCAGAATATTTTTATATATGGTTTCGTTACACCGACTGTACTGACAACAGCATAGAGGCTTTCACTTGCCGTCTTCGCGCTCGCGATGATCAAGAGTTGCAATTTGGAACATCTGTGCACCGGGCCCCAGGGCATAAACCGGGTTTTCTGCAGTACAACAAAGTCTAGATGGTGATGGTCTACAAGTCCTTCAATTAGCAGAAGTGGTCTCTTACAATGTGCTTTACTTTTCCAAGTGTGTCAGGCGTATAGTCTTCTATGCAGCCCCCTAGCAGAGGTTTAATTGAAGTACTCATTGAAGAAGCGATCCAAACTAGTTTTCTTTTTGTACCAGCACCAAATAGCACATCGGCACTACTGCCGCGTGTTCTACATAGCACAAGTCAGTTAATAGACAAACGCCATGATGAAAAATAGCAATGGGCAAAGTGCATGGTTTAACCCAACACCCTCAAGACTGGAGGGCTTCGTTACACCGGCCGTACAGACAACAGCATAGAGGCTTTCACTTGCCGTCTTCGTGCTCGCGATGATCAAGAGTTACGATTTGGAACATCTGTGCACCGGGCCCCAGTGTATAAACCAGGTTTTTAGCAAAAATATGTCGCTTCTTTCAATCAAAATATGCCGGAGGGAAAATTCCTGGTGATCGAATGCTTGGTAGTCTGAAGGAAATCCTGTCACTGCGTTGATATGGCTTATCGTACACCATTCTATAGAAGCAGCAGTGGGGCTTAACACTCATGAACCATGGAAAAGCGCAGACAGAGAACAAGTACTCCCACGTGCGAACTTAGTTTAAAAAATATTGGAGCGATATTGTTTTTTTTGGAGTATCATTTCCAGAAGTCATGCGCGGCGAATAAATATTTGTAGTACTTTAACTCAAATATATGCGAGTAACAACCGCCTCATACCTCGGCTATATAATGAAAATATACTAGAATTACAAAACTTTCGAAAAAAGCTATCGCATACACTGCACGCCTTTTTATAGTAGATGCACGTTAGGTACGTCATTGCGACCACTACCAATTCCCTCTCGGAGTGAAACTGTGCGTGCTTATGTGCGTGTGTCTCTAGAAAATGTTAAGATTGGCCTCCCTGGCTGGGCGGCGCTTGGACGCGGGGGACGATTGCCGCTAAGCCTACCCCGATTTGTTCCGGATCAACGCTCTCCAGGTGCGCCAAAAGCGGCGACAACACGAAATTCATACTTCGAATTCTTCAGGGCTGTTGGCTCCCCTCGTCAAAAACTCTTTGGACACGCCTTAATGACTGATGGCCTAGGAAGAGCTGTTTGAAATCGAGTTTGCTTGATTTTTATTCATTTATTTAACAATACTGTCAATCCCGTCAGGGATTTTTACAGGAGTGGGTTGGAAAGCGTCAGCAAACATTCTATATTCACATACATATACAATTGTATGGGTACAAAAATCATGGTATAAAATGATAAAAATTATGAACCTACATTATTAACGAGGCAGATGTCTCAGTCACATGTGCACACACTGAAAGAAAACGCGAGAAAGAAAGAAAAAGGTAAGCACGCAACATACAAAGTTGGTACCGACTTCCACTTTTTTTAACCAACAAATGTACTGTCAGGGAGGACAATGATCAGTACAATCCTGATAGCGTCGCTATCATGTAGCTGATAGAACGGCTTGGCGAGCAAGTTCGTAAAATTTGTTGACAGTGGGCTGCACAACCACCGTCTCGGGTAAAGCATTCCACTCTCGCACTGCCCGCGGGAAAAACGAAGAACTAAAAGTATTGTTGGTGCATAAATATTCTTGCAGTGTAAGGTGATGCTTGTGACGGGTTTCTCTAGAAGTGTTGAAAGAAATGTAGGTGTTCGAATCTACTTTAAGTTTTATTGATTTGTGGGGTTTAACGTCCCAAAACCACCATATGATTAACTTTAAGTTTGTTGAGTAGGATTAGGTACATAAATTTGAGTCGGGATAGCATCGCACGACTGGCTAGCGTGTGAAGGCCAATATCTGTCAGCATTTGCGTAGGCGAGTCGGTGCGCCTATATCTGTTACAGATAAAATGCACGGCTTTGCGCTGGATGGCCTCAATAGTGGCTATGTGTTTTTGGGTAGACGGGAACCATGCCACACTCGCATATTCTAAGATAGGGCGTATAATCGTCGCATAGGCCAAGAGCTTGGCTTTTCCTGTCGAGTATCGCAAGGCCCGCTTTAAAAACATTAGCTTCCGCATCGCTTTGCCAGTCACGTGATCTACATGTGCCGACCATCCGAGATCTGACGATATGACAACGCCCAAGTACTTGTACTGAGTGACTGTTTTAAGGATGATCCTATCATAGCCATACGGGAAAGTAAGTTTGGATTTCTTTTTTGTTACTGTCTTCGCAACTGTTTTATCGAAGTTGATGACCATTTGCCAACTCTCGTATCATTGTGCTAACAAGGTGAAATCATTGTTCAAACTTATTTGATCTTGGTGGCTTTGTATTTCTTTATACAGGACGCAGTCATCTGCAAATAACCTAATTTTAGATTGAACCCTACAAGTTATGTCGTTTATAAACAAAAGAGACAGTATAGGAGCCAAAACTGAACCATGAGGTATTACAGAAAGCACCGGCATAACTTCAGAAGTGCTGGCGCCTAACTGGACAAATTGGCGGCGGTCAGTTAAATAGCACTTAATACAGCGAAAGATTGGTCCATCCCCTAGAATAAGTCTGAGTTTTTGAAGAAGCTTGGCATGGCAGAATCGGTCAAATGCCTTTGAAAAGTCTAGTAGAATTCCCAGACAACACTCGATGTCCTCAGGTCGTCCTCATATGGTACATTCGTCCTCGCACAGTTCTCATTGACCTTAGTACTTACTGAGGACGACACAAGTTGGTTTGACCCAGAAACGTCTTTTCAAGTGCTTTCTGAGGACAACAATTTATCCCGAAAAAGTACTTTTAAGGACGTTTTGGAGAGGACAAAAGCAACGCACTAGCACCGGTTCAAACGTTTTTTCGAGGGATTTCTGAGGACAACAATTGGTCTGGAAAAGGTCCTGTCAAGGACCTTTTGCGGATGACAGAACATTGCACTGAGCACTTAGATATAATTCCTCAAGACCTTTGCGCACCAAATAGATGCATTTCATATGTGAAAACTTTCTTCACACGTTCGTTTCATACAGTCATAAAGTTATTGTATATTTTCGCCTTGTTTGTTTCTTTTTTGGCAGAAAAATTTCAAATTACGCGTTTCCCTTAATGAGATACGCGTAAATAATTGGCTTAGGTATCGAACCTGGTATTGTGAAATGTCCATTTGAAACAGTGTGTTCCCAAATGTCACCGCCTTAAATTAGTCATATTATACGCCACTGTAGCACGTAATAACAAACTAGCAGCTGACAACCATTGACTATGCGGCACCATTTTAGATAGTCAAGTAGCCAAGCCATTCCAAGCCAACTGACTTTCAAAATGGCAGCGACGGCCCTGTCAGGGAAGGTGGAGTGTACTAGTGGAAGTTCGTGGCCTTTGTTGTTTGTGTACATGGTTAAAAGTGAGATATGTGTGAGTCATAGGTGATGACGCCTGGTAAATTGCCGTGTCGATGGGTGCATTGGGCTGCACAACGTTCAGACTGATCATGGATGTATTGTCAACAGCCGACCGCGGCGAGGTGTGGTTTGAAGCAGCCCGGAACACCAGATATCAATTGTGCTTCGAAGCAGCATGGTCCCAACGTGGAAGGATCTACTTCTGCATCTGACACATGACCTGACCTCGGGCAAGTGAAGTCAACGCCCGTGTCGAGTGTACTGATAGGCTGTCAAAGCGGAGCCTCTAACACTAATGAGTGCATTGGGCGCGATACACGTGGTGATGAAGACACTGTGTCAAACTTTCGAGGAAGATTACAAACGTAGTTGATTGACCTGTGTTGACTGCCTTGATACTGCTTTTCTTTTTTCAGACTATACGCGGACTCAAATGCCTGACAAAACTGTCAGTTGTGATTAATTACTGTTTAATAAATTTCAGTCAATAAGCTTTGTTTGTTTTGTCATTGTCTGTTGATTAATACAGTATATATACACGAGACCTCGCAGGTGTTTTTCTTTTGATGTATGAAAATATCACGAAAAGAAGTAAATCCTAAGTAGTATCACTGCCCACAGTACCGAACCGGCCACACAATCGTTGTTCTGAAAAGATACTGAAAAAGTCCTGAAGCGCTCTATTGAGGATGTGCTGAGGTTGTTATGTGTAGGGACAATGGGACGGGATTAGTGCCATTCTAGTACCATAAGAGGACATTCTGAGGGTGTCATGTTGTCCTCACGAGAGCATACTGAGGACGTCCTGAGGTTGTGTTTGTGTTGGCTGGGTTATGTCTATTTGTGTCTGATCGTTTATTCCTTTAGCGAGATCATGCAGGATTTCTACAAGTTGGGTAACGGTAGAGAGACCAGCACTGAAGCCATGTTGATGGGGATGGAAAACGTTGTTTTCCTCGACAAATTGGGTAATATATTTTAGTATAATATGCTCTAAATTTTTGCAGCAAGTACATGTGAGAGAAATCGGCCTATAATTAGACGGAGAAGAAGGATTACCGGATTTGTAGGCAGGCACTATTTTTGCCATTTTTCATTCGTCTGGCAGGCATTGTTTTGAAACTGACTTGTTTTAAAGAAGACATAAGTATTTGCTTACGGGTTTGGCGTAGCGTTTCAGCAAGCAGTTCGGAATTCCGACTGGGCTGGTGGACTTCTTATCGTCTAACTTCAACAGGAGTGAAAGCACGCCTGCTTCTGTTATGACTGGTGCACTTAGCGTCTCGTTTCTCTCTATATTTTCTGGCCTGTAGGCATGCGCAATGCCGTTGTCAGGAGCATATACGAAATGGAAAAAAACGTTAAGCGTTTTCTGCTTCTTGCTTTTCTTCCTTGGGTGACAGTGATTTTGCACTGCTTTTTTACATCTAATATATCGCCAGAAGTTTTGGGGTGAATGTTGGATAAAGTTGCTAAGCGTTATACTGCAGTAGTGCTGCCTTGCTAACTTTGTTTTTCTTTTAGCTGCCTGTTGAATGAATTTATTTTTTGGTGGAAGTCCGGGTCCGGGAGGATCCTATCAGATTTCCTCAGTCTTTTTATTCTTCGTTTTATGTGAATTACATCACGCGTGATCCATGGGTTGTACTTGTTAGTGTTCTTTTGAATTTGTGCGATATATTGCCTCCAGCAGTGCTTAACATGTGCTTTGAACAAGAACCAAATCTCGTCTAAGCCAGCCGAGCCGTCTGAGACCAGTTCATGGAAGTTGGAGTACTCATGGACTGGGTAGGTCATATTGTCATCGTCATCTGCTCTGTTAAAGGCGTACACGGACTTTCTAGTACCACGTTGAGCAACCTTTTCTGGAAGTGTTAGCGTACACAAAACCATATCATGGTCATATATTCCTTCAAGGACTTCGACGTTGTATTTCCCTTTCAAAAAGAAATCACTCAAAAAAACGAGGTCTAAGATGGAGCTTGAAGTGCCCTGCACACAAGCATGCTGACAAACAACTTGGGTAAGGTTGAAAGTGAACAGAAACTTAGCAAAATATTGTTTGTTACACTTGATGGACATAGAGAGTTTCAATTAATATCGGGGAGATTGAAATCTCCTCCCAATATTATGCCGCTCCCCGCCTTGTGATCTTGCATATAATCTAGAAGCTGATCAACATATCATGCTTCGGCTTGGGGGGTCTATATACCGCACCAACACAGACTTTATTCTGGCCTAGCTGAATCCTACACCAGACTGCCTCTACACCCGAAACATCTGGCATCACTGTGTAACTTATGCCTTGTTTTAGGAGCAAGGCGACACCACCGCCTCTAGCTGGTCTATCTTTTTGAATAATGAAATAGCCCGGTGGAGCCACCTCACAGTTTCCAATATCATAATGTAACCAAGTCTCAGTCAAACAAATAATGTCGGGTTCGAGTGCAATCAGGTTTGCTTCAAAGTGTTCGATTTTATTAATAAGGCTGCGCGCATTAACGTTAAGCACAACTAGCGTCGAGGGCGGTTTCGAGGTCGCCCGGCTTGTTCGTTGTCCTTGCTTTCGTTTTTTGCGACTTCCACTATGTCGTTACTCTGATCATCCCAGGTGTACAGGCGATTAATAATTCTGACTTTATCGTAAGACAAGAAAACTTTGTCTTTCTGGTCTCTGTGTTCCTTTGTTCTTTCCCAAAGCTTTCTTCTAATTTCACTGACCACGGGCGAGAAATCCTCGCTAATTGAGTATTCCGTTCCTTTTAGCTTCTTGCAATCGTTAAGTATATTGTCTTTATCCCGATAGTCAAGTAACTTTAAAATTACAGGTCTGTTTTTAGGACTGCCAGTAGCCTTCCGTCGCCCAAGACGGTGAATTCTTTCTATGCCAGCCGTTTTTATTGCAATCTTGTCTTCAAAGATTCCTTTTTCAACAGCGTCAAGCAGATCCTGGTGCGTTTCAGTTTCAAGTTCCTTGACACCATACACAACAAGGTTAGACCTACGGCCTCTGTTATTTAACTCGTCAATTTTTTAGTCAAAGATACAACCATATTTTCAAGTTTATCAACCCTTTCCACGCATTCAAGTACCTGCTTTTTCCTTTTGCCTATTTTTTCTAACTTTTTATTTATAGCTGCAAGCATTTGTTCGACATGCCACGAGACGCGCTGAACAATTAGCCCAGAGCTTGGGATCCCTCGTCAAGTATGTTTCCTACACTCTGTGGTGCTTGCAAGTCTTCCATTCTCACATGCCCTAGCCTGCCTAGCGCTGCAGACCCTATTCTGCACATGCGATGCGATGTTATTGCACTGTGATGTGCTGTGCGTATTATTGCACTGTGACCTACGTTATGTTTCTCTCTCGCCGTGTGACGAACTGAACGCGCACCTTCTCTCTTTCCTGGGTTGAAAAAAAAAGGCAGTGTTTGACTTCCTCTCTCTTTCTCCCTCTCTCGATTTTTTAATCCTTATTCTCTGTGCCCTGCGCTCGCTGCTGGGCTGCAGAAATTAGGCGCCTTCTTCTAACCACTACCCCCCTCCCCCCATTTGGCGGACAGAGATGAAGACGACAATTTCTTCGGACTGCCCTGAACTAAATGAACATCCAGTCTGTCAGTTTACAGTGATCTGCAAGGCGGCTTTTCTGTAAGGTTTGTTTTCCAACCAAAAACTCTCGTTCACAGACTGCTTTTATTTCTCATTTTGAGCACGCGCGTACAACAAAATGTCACCTCTCCAAATTCCAGCGAAGGCACGCGAGCAAAGCAATATCTAAAAAAAGGAATGGAAAAAACGAAATGAGTGAGAAAAGCAGCCTGTGACCGAGAGTTCTTGGTTGAAAAACTAACCTTACAGAAAACCTGCCTAGCAGATTATTGCAAACTGTCCATTGTTTTCTCCTGCAGAGAATTTTTGGAAGACCAGGGTGTAAAACGTGAGCACCGAGACGCTCTGAACCAGCTCTCAGAAGCTCCCATCAAGCTTTCATGATGCTACCATCAACGTATATATAATATTCATATGGATGTAAAACGGCATCATTATCAGTCCAAGATGGCAGCCTATGATCGTGCCCGAAACAGGGCGTATACACAGAAAAAAATTAACTGGTAGCAGTGCAGCATGAATGCAGCGCGTTAGGTGAAGAACTACACAATATTACAATTATTTTTTGTCAATTTGTCCAATATGTCATTTCATGCAGTGGCTAGAAGTGTGCACCGAGGCGATTTCTACCGGCGGCGGCGTGGGGGTCGTTCAGAGTCGGCGGTGGCGGCGTTGACGGCGCACGCCGGCTAATTTATCGGGCGGCGGGCGTCAAATTTTCATCGGCGGCGCGGTAACCGAAACTAAAAATTCAAAAGGTTCTTCTGCCAGAGGTTACTGAATTAGTTGTAATTCAGGAATTTTCATCCAAATAGCACTAATGACACTACACAGATGTGTCGACATCACGATGAATGCAAAGCGTTTTGTAAAATAGTTTGTATTTCGCTTTCATAATAAAAAACGCGTATTTCAATCTATGTCCATGTTCTACCACGAATGTGCAGCCCTTTGCTTTTTTTTTAATTTAAGATGCAGCAGTTTGTTTCTGCTGTTGGCTACGTCATACTTCATGAAACCTTCTTTCATTGAACATTGAGCAAGCACCGACGCACGTCACTCAGTTAGCTTTTTCTGAATTGGATCTCACTTTTACATTGTACGCTGCACGAAAAAAGAAGCATCTCTGCTACGAGTTTTCTTATTGCGATTGCAGGAAACCGCTCTTTTGAGTATCTGTCATGCCTTGAATGTTACTTTCCTTCAAACGAATCGAAATACCTACTTTTCACGATATGGGAATGTTTTATGTAGCGGTATAAGATGCGGAAGAAAACAAATCTGCGCATTTAGTCAACTATACCTCACCGTTGTGTTCAATTAATGAAGTGTAGACATAAGCGTGGTGCAAAAGGGGCACTTGACCCCTTCAAGCCGCACCAGCACTTGCTACCCACTCTAGCGGCAGCAACACGACCCCCTCCCTCAGCCATGATGCAAGTTGAAAGAAGGGTTTCCTTACCCCCAAGACAATAACCTGTCGATGGCCATATGCGAAGATGACAGCAAATGCAATATTTTCTCCGATGCACAGTTCATACTGGTCATGACCTGGACGCCCGTTGACCACGCCTGCAGAGAACGTTGACTCCCCGACCCCTTTGTGCTCGGTCAGGGGGGGGGGGGGGACACCCCTTGCAAGTGGGCCCCATCAAAATTTCTCGTAAAAACGTCACAAATAAGAATGCTTGATAAGTATGCATAAAACATTCAACTTTTTAATGCTTCTTTTGTAGCATGTACACGTGCTCCATACCCATCAGGTGTGTGAAACAATTGAAATCACAACTGCCACTCTCGACTGGTTCCGGAAAAGACTCAACAGAAGAATGCAATTGCGAGTGCTGGGAACCTACGTTCGTTTGTCAATTTGATTTCTAGGCATGATTTTAATTCTTAAATAAGCAAAAATAAAACCTGCAATATATTAAAAGAAAATGGCTGCTATTGCAAGATGTGTGTGCCCCTTCGTGATTTTTCTAGACTTACGCGTCTGCAAGCCGCATCTGGTGTCACAAACTTGCAAGTGTCCCCCCTCCTCCCCACGACATCTCCCAAAACCCCCCTCCCCAATAAAAAGGCACCAATGTAGGCCTCCGTACGCCTCCATGATTGCCTACTGGCGCGCGGCGGGCCATTTCGGTTGCTAGGACCAACAGTACCGATTTCGACATGCTTTATTGAAGGTGCTGAAGGATCAAGAAAAGACCGATTGTTGTAAATTTCTTGAGAGTTCAATGATAGCTTCTTTGTGAATAGCGTAGATTATCGAACCTCACTTTGTGTAATGCTCCAATGAAAAAAAAAATAGTTTCACCCTGGGTCACTGCAAAGTCAGAAGCCATCACATGGGCAGGCGTCATTAAGCCTCTATATAACATTGCTAAGGTTCAGCACATTTGTACAAATAATTCTCGTTAATTGAACATTGAGTATAATCCTTGATTTGGTTAGTATGCGTGAAACATAAATTTGTAATTTAAAAATTCTCATTGTGGGTTTCTGCAGCAAAGATACAATGATTGAAACTGATGATTCCGGAGCTACGGCAGAGGTAACATTCGTTATGTTTTTTTTTCAGTTACGGTAATGGTAACGCGTTACCTTTTTTATGTATATATAGAACGTGGAGCCGTGAAACGTTCCCTTTTTTATGAAAGTAACGAGTAACGTATTTAGTTACTTTTTACTGTAACGGATACAACCCTAAATATATAGACTTACAGGAGTGATGTCGGCCCACACCGTCAGTTGCGGTCTATAGGCTGGCTGTAAACATTACATAGATATATTCCTTTCATCCAGCACGTGATAGTGAAGGTTCGCTCGACCATTGGTGTTCTCGACCTTTGAGGAATACACAACAGCTTCTTAATAATATGCATATCATCCAACCGAAGCGTGCTCTTCGTTTCGCTAAAATTTACAGTCAATGTGAGTGCTGTCGTCACGCCGTATGTTTTAGGTAGAAACTTAGCCTACTCTAAATACCCAAAGACGTCGATCCACCTAGCAACGCGTGGCTATCCACTGACGGTTCTGTATGAAAATAGCATCCACAGTGGAGCCTGCCGCTTCTGCTGAAATTTTATCGCAACATTTTTATACTGCCACTTCGCTTGTATTTTTATGTCACTGTCTTGCGCAAAAACACCGCCATTGTGGTTCAGTAGCTAAGGTAATCGGCTGCTGACCCGCAGGTCACGCGATCGAATCACGCCTGTGGCGGCTGCGTTTTCGATAGAGGCGAAAATGCTGTAGGCCCGTGTGTTCAGATTTGGGTGCATGTTAAAGAACCCCAGGTTTTCATAATGTCTGGAGTCCTCCACTTCGGCATCTCTCATAATCATATGGTGGTTTTGAAGCGTTAAACACATCATATTAATCAATAGCCTTGCGCAAAGCACGCTTGGCAGTCTGCGAAAATTCTAGATTATTTTAGAATCTTCTGATAAGCTTGAGACACCTACAATATGGATGATGTTCGATGCCACGGGTGTATATGGCGACGTACCTTCGCGCAAACCATATTACCGACGACCAATGCTCTGATCACCGCTATCTGCGTAAAGTGTGAATTTCTAGCACTTTGTACTTTTCTAGGCACATGTTCTTGAAATAAAAAGTGTCGTCTTGAGCAACCCAAGTACCATATTCTTTGCCGTCGCAACCACGTGGCAATAAGGTAAGTAAGATGAGAACGATGAAATGATTGATGCAAAACAGTGAGATTGGGCGTTAGTGCACGGCCAAGTTTTATTTAAGATGCGTATACCACAAGCTATTTTCTTCTATAGAACCAATATAATGTGGATTTTTTAAATTACTGTGAAATTGAATGTCAAGAAAGGAAGAACGCTAACTTAGAAAGAGACAGTGGAGACGAAAAGTGATAGGTATCGACGTAAAGTTTGATCGGTCATTTCACGCCAAACGTCCAAGGTGTTTTGGCGGCTAGCTCAGGTGTATTAAAAAAATTTCGGGATGATTTACTCCTTTGAAAGCAGTCTATTGCGAAAATGTTTTGCATAGAAAATATTTTTGGTCACCTATATGTGACCAAAATACCGGCTATAGTCTGGGCCCTATATCGAGTCCCAAGATAAAAGCACACTTACTGAGCGAGTCTATGTAGGCTACACTTATTTTGCCGACCCAAGGTTCCGAATATTTAAAACCTCCTACTATGGCGTCCCTTGTTGTCGTATTGACGCTCCGGTTCGTAAAGCCGAAAACTTTATTTTTCAAATGATAAAACTGTTCATATCTCTCCCTCCCCGGAACTCATTCTAGGTCCTTTGATAAACACCAGTCATATATATTTTAAAAAATACTTGTATATCAACTATTCATAACTCCCATTTAAGGATGCAGAAATGAAATGACCGTCACTTAATGACCGATGAGGTGAAATATTAACATTAAAAAGCATAGTAAACGTAAATAAACAGCTAATTCTACGCTAAAACAATGTAACATGAACTAATGATGTCCCCACACATCTAAAACCTCATGCAATGTCTATTGCATACCTGGAAGGTGCAGTTATTCAAGTGCTTTTTGCAGTAAAATTCGGCCATGGAGTTAATCCCGTTCATGGTGTTGCTATTTTTAAATTTGACGTTTGAATATATAACGAAGCATTAGGAAGTTCTTTCCATGAAACCCGTATTTTTTTTTGGCGATGTAATTGAGGATTGTATGCATTGTGCTGGAACGAAGTTTAATGTAGGTGATGTGTTTGTAGAGTTCACCGTTCGCTGACTGTGGTGAAATAGAAACAGCACTTTATGTTAATTCATCACGTGATCTGCTCCCAGAGAACAGAATACATAACGAAATGCATTACTAACGAATGTAGGAAATAAATATTTCTCGGTCTTTTAATGTTGTTTCTGTAATCAAATCTACAAACATTTGTATTAAAGGAGCATGACAGTACGAAGGGATGGAATTGGGTTCTGCAGCTTGTTGTGACACATGTGCCACTCCAGGACACCTTTATTACGTGACATCGGAATCTACACTGAGCTGGATCTATGATTATGTACCTAATCAACGGAGAAGAAGTGCTAAGCTCCAGATTAATTATTAATGTGGCTTCAAAAACGAGAAAGCAGCACGATTCGTGAGCAATGGAGCACCCGTTCTCTCTCTCTCTATTGCGTTGAACTGCTTGTGCCCTCAGATGCTACTTCAGTTTTTTCTTGAATAAATGTGGCAATTGGCATAGTGTTGAGCGCTAAACAAGACGTTAAGAAGAACGAGAGAGAACGGATGGGTGCTTGTGAACGTCGTGAGGAAGCATTAGTTCGCGCTAAAAATTTCCCGATAGCAATGAGCCATCTGGCTGGATTTCAATTTTTGTTAAAATGTACGATGACACAGACCATGGGCTTTTGTTATGTCATTTGCTACCAATTGAACAGCGGCTGCGTAATTTAGGGTACCATGAAAATTCTTGCGGCCGTATTTCAAGAAGGAAGGAGGCAGAAACGCACCATTTATGCCGTACGTGATCATTCATCACTCGCGGAAATAAATTTATTCAAGCTGAAACGTGGTCGAAGAATTCTTTTACCTCTCGGCAATCAAAGAGGCTTTTAATTCTCGAGTCTCTTTATGAGATATTGTTGCCATCTTTTTCCAACAGGCCTGCAGTTCTGTTGTACCGACACAACATAGCAACGCCCGTGTTTTTTAGATTTTTTTTTCATTCCCATTTAAACACTTTTCCATTCACAGTCATCTTTGAAGCGCGTAAGAACTTCCTGTGGTCCCTCACCCATCATTGCGTTTTTCCAGTCCACACTGCAAAAGGCTTGATGGCAAGGTCGTTTTCCACGCTCAAGTTTCTCGTACCCAGTCTTTCGCGCACTTTGTGCTCTTCAAGGAGTGCAGAAAGACTACAAATCACAACGAGCTCTACACCATGCCTTCTGGACTGGTATGGGGCAAACATGTTGCGAGTAGTGTAGCAGTGTTCTGCCATTGTGCTCCGTTCGCTGTTCCCTGCGCTCAAGTTGGGTCGACATGCGGCGTCGTTTCAGTGCCATTGGTGTCGTGTTTCCCGTGTCTTTTCTTATACACAGTGTTCTGCGAATAAATGCCTCTGTGTAGCTGCTGGTGCCGAGGTCACGGATTACGTTTTTCCTTCCTTCCACAGCTGTGGTGGCAGTCGGTGGTTGGATTATCGGTTGTTTGTTTATTTTAGTTTTGTAGTTTAGCTAGTTTTCTGTATTCTTGCCCAAAAAAGGCGATCTATTTTTTTCTTGTGGGAATGACCATAGGTATGTGCGTACGTGGTTGCAGCTCCACATTTCCAAGTTGTACGACTCGGACTGCCCTGCCAACGGCCCCTATTCTCTTTCTGCTCTGGCAGCCATGGCCGTCACGTTCTTCCAAACCTTCTCCTCCTTCCTACTTCTGAACTCTTTTCTCCACTTCCCCCCCCCCTCCCTTCAAGCCACTGAGCCCTGCTCTCGTAAGAAAAGATAGCGTCTTTTTTTCCTTTTCTTCAACCACAGACTCATCCATTCAGGGGAAGCTTACATGCAGTAACTGGTTTAGAAGGCAGGTAAGGTTCGTGGAAACTCACCTCACCCTGAGCTACCGAGCACAAAACAAAGCTTAGCCGAGAGTCATGAGAAGGCTATAGGAGATTACACAGCAAGATTGAAAAGAGAAAATATTTTGCCTAATGAAGTATTGCGAAAGCCACTGGGGCAATCATTTCCTTTACCACCATCCCCACTTCTATTCGTACATTGAAGTAATGAGAAAAGTCCAACCAAAACATATTTAAAAAAAACGACGTTTTGAAGCCAATCTATCACCCCTGAGGAAGAAGCCAAACCAGCTTCGAAACATCTGGTTTTTTTTCCTTAAATATATTTTGATTGGAGTTCTCATTCTTTCAGTTTGTATCCAAAACAGACAGGCTTATGTCGAATGTTCACCTTTGATTCCTGTCGTACATTATATCCTCGCTGCTCCGATAAACCCTCTCACACCGAAACATTTAGAGAAGCAATGACAGGTGCGCAACCGTTAACAGCCCCTCTTCCTTCTTGGACGCTTCTAGCTCTGGTGTGCGTGTGTGTGCGGGGGTGGGGGGCAGAAGAGGAGTACTGAAAGAAAAAAAATGTTGCATCTTGTTTTTTTTTATTTGTTGCATCAGGTAGCTAACGACCCTAGTCATTATTTTCCTTTTGAGGAAGCAGCATACAATACAACACAATCATGCCCACCTAAAAAGACGCAAACACAGGCGCTGTATTGCAATTGATGAGTTATTGTCGAAAGACTCAGCTTATGAAGGATAACACGTACATGTGTACTAACCACAGGTCCTTTCGACGAAGACAAGTTTTTCTTGCAGTGTTTTGCAGGAAGACTTGATGAATAATGAACCATGAATGCACCTTACCTGATACGAAACTCGGGACAGGTAATAGACTTTTTAAAGAACGCGATCCTGTCAAGTCATCGTTCTCAGATTTTCTGCTGACAAAAATTTTATATTACAGCATTCCGCACAATGACCAAATTGCAAGCGTGGGCGAATATACATACCAGCATAGTATCACCAAATCTCAAAGTAGCACAAGTATTTACAGCAGCCAATTCATATGGTACTTATTGTATTTAGTGCTATCAGCGCGCATGTGCCTTTCGCGGAAATTGCATGCAATGTTAAGTTTTCTCTTTAATAATGATATTTAGAGGCAGTAGAAATAACTTGTTTTGTATGTTGAAAGCTATTATATATATATATATATATATATATATGTTGCTAGGCAATTGCAATTCTTTCACATGTGTTTTTTCAATGGTGCTCCTTCGACGTTTATTGTATGAGCCGGACTAAGTCGTATATCCCTCATTTTCAGTCCAAGTGCGTCTGTTTTAGAAACATTTCGCCAGTCTATTAGTCTGAGTAAGTCCGCTGGAGGAACGTTTTGATCAGTCTTGAGTATGAGTGGTGCTTATTTAACGAAAGTATTAGTGGATCCGGCTGACAAAAAACATTGGTGAGTCTGAGTGAGTTTAAATAGAGAGAAATTTCGTTAGTCTCAGTCCGAGTGAGTCCAAAGCAGAATATTTTTATATATGGTTTCGTTACACCGACTGTACTGACAACAGCATAGAGGCTTTCACTTGCCGTCTTCGCGCTTCGCGATGATCAAGAGTTGCAATTTGGAACATCTGTGCACCGGGCCCCAGGGCATAAACCGGGTTTTCTGCAGTACAACAAAGTCTAGATGGTGATGGTCTACAAGTCCTTCAATTAGCAGAAGTGGTCTCTTACAATGTGCTTTACTTTTCCAAGTGTGTCAGGCGTATAGTCTTCTATGCAGCCCCTAGCAGAGGTTTAATTGACGTACTCATTGAAGAAGCGATCCAAACTAGTTTTCTTTGTGTACCAGCACCAAATAGCACATCGGCAACTACTGCCGCGTGTTCTACATAGCACAAGTCAGTTAATAGACAAACGCCATGATGAAAAAATAGCAATGGGCAAA
The DNA here is from genome assembly GCA_013436015.1 of Rhipicephalus annulatus. Classification (NCBI taxonomy): domain Eukaryota; kingdom Metazoa; phylum Arthropoda; class Arachnida; order Ixodida; family Ixodidae; genus Rhipicephalus; species Rhipicephalus annulatus. Next base: position 1,347 of record WOVY01003521.1, on the reverse strand, counting down.
GTGCATGGTTTAACCCCAACACCCTCAAAGACTGGAGGGCTTCGTACACCGGCCGTACAGACAACAGCATAGAGGCTTTCACTTGCCGTCTTTCGTGCTCGCGATGATCAAGAGTTACGATTTGGAACATCTGTGCACCGGGCCCCAGTGTATAAACAAGGTTTTTAGCAAAAATATGTCGCTCTTTCAATCAAAAATATGCCGGAGGGAAAATTCCTGGTGATCGAATGCTTGGTAGTCTGAAGGAAATCCTGTCACTGCGTTGATATGGCTTATCGTACACCATTCTATAGAAGCAGCAGTGGGGCTTAACACTCATGAACCATGGAAAAGCGCAGACAGAGAACAAGTACTCCCACGTGCGAACTTAGTTTAAAAAATATTGGAGCGATATTGTTTTTTTTTTTGGAGTATCATTTCCAGAAGTCATGCGCGGCGAATAAATATTGTAGTACTTTAACTCAAATATATGCGAGTAACAACCGCCTCATACCTCGGCTATATAATGAAAATATACTAGAATTACAAAACTTTCGAAAAAAGCTATCGCATACACTGCACGCCTTTTTATAGTAGATGCACGTTAGGTACGTCATTGCGACCACTACCAATTCCCTCTCGGAGTGAAACTGTGCGTGCTTATGTGCGTGTGTCTCTAGAAAATGTTAAGATTGGCCTCCCTGGCTGGGCGGCGCTTGGACGCGGGGGACGATTGCCGCTAAGCCTACCCCGATTTGTTCCGGATCAACGCTCTCCAGGTGCGCCAAAAGCGGCGACAACACGAAAGTCATACTTCGAATTCTTAGGGTTGTTGGCTCCCCTCGTCAAAAACTCTTTGGACACGCCTGACTGACTGTCGGCCTAGGAAGAGCTGTTTGAAATCGAGGCTGCTTGATTTGTTCGACGTGCCAAGAGACGCGCTGAACAATTATCCGAAAGCTTGAGATCCCTCGTCAGGTATGTTTCCCACACTCTGTGGTGCTTGCAAGTATTCCATTCTCACAAGCCCTAGCCTGCCTAGCGCTGCAGACCCTATTCTGCACATGCGATGCCATCTTATTGCACTGTAATGTGTTGTGCGTATTATTTCACTGTGACCTACATTATGTTTCTCTCTCGCCGTGTGTGACAAATTGAACGTGCACCTTCTTTCTTTCCTTGGTTGAAAAGAAGGCAGTGTTTGCCTTTCTCTCTCTTTCTCCCTGTCTCGTTTTTTTAATCCTTATTCACTGCTCCCTGCTGGGCTGCAGAAATTAGGCACCTTCTTATAAACCACTAACCCCCCCCCACCCATTTGGCGGATGAAGATGAAGACGACAATTTGTTCTGACTGTCCTGAACTGAATT
>WOVY01003520.1:0-35324 GCA_013436015.1 Rhipicephalus annulatus | reverse complement strand
TTTTTGAGCCGACGAAAATGAATGAAATTGTGGGTGGCCTGTTTTTTAACTCTGAAAGCTGCGAGCGACCGACTGCTCTTAGGCAGGATTGATGTGGGAGAGAAATTGTTTTAATGAGTAATATGCGTTTTGGAAAATCGAACGAACAACCAGGCGTTACACAATGCGAATTGCGTAACGAGTGGGTCGTCCAATGCTCCAGCAAATTAGAAAACTTGTCCTTGATCACCTATTACTGTGGCACATACCAAGTTCAGGCATAATTCTTCATCATCAGCTACTGCTTAAAGACATTGAACAAAATCTTAGCAAGTGTGTAGCGGATACCACGCTTCTCCGAAAAACGACGGAGGATAGCATGTGAATGCTGGCCTACAACCCGGATGGTAAAACGATTCGATTTCACAAATGAAGTACCGTCCGTTTCATGGCCGACCCACCGTGGTGGGTTGCGCCAGAACTCTGAGGAACAACCAACCAACCAACCAAAAATAATGATTATTTATGGCATAGTGGGTACCCAGCAAGTGGCGGCATTTACCTGAAGAGTGTTAGAAAAGGCTTTTAAGGTTGCATGCTCTCCCAGCTTTCGCTGTGACTGTGCTGCGCGTTCCACGCAGGCCTGGCGTTTTTTTTTTTTTCTTTAGGCTTTTCAAGTATTAAATATTCATAAAAATAAAGAACGTACTTGAAAACAGAAGAGTGCAATACTGTTTTTACCATTCATATAGGACAGTATAGTCTTTATATTGAATATAAACTACAGTAATACAAAAATTGAAAATTATCGTTATCCTTTTTTCGTCAGTGTTTATTGCTTCCGAAGTTGCGCTATAGCTGTACTTTGTTATGCCTGCGAGTCGACAGCGAACGTCGGTGCCTCAGAAAAAGGCAATCTGTGTCAAGGCCAGCCCGCCTGACACGAACGACTCAACGGCGTCAACAGGCGGACGGCGCCTTCCTGGCGCGCACGTGCAGTGAGTCAGCGCAGCTGCGAGCCCGTCGAGTAAACAAGCGGCGTCTTCCTGTCTGGCGGGTCTGACGCAATGCCTTGCGACGTCACTCGTCCTTGGGTGCAGCCACCTGCAGCGCAGCCTCTCCCGATTCGGTGAGAAAGAAGGACGCGGCCCAGCGGCGACCCCGTTGGAGGAGTCTGCGCTGACGACCAGCGGCGCTTCTGGTTGGACATTTGAGTTGGACCCGGTGCATATAAAAGAAGCCCTGCGGCGCGTCGCGATCGGCGGCCCTAGGTGAAAGCTGACATGTGTGTCAGAGGGGACCCGTTTGAGAGCAGACCTATGTGTTAGAGAGGAGAGCTCGGCTCTTCCAGTTCTGGTCGGCACCAGTGCCGAATTTGTAACGCCTCTGTATATATATGCTGTACATAAACCTTGTTTAACTCACCCGTCTCGTCCGCTCGTCTTATCAGCTCTGCGCAGAAGCAGTTGCGAGCTGAGAAACCTACGCTACCAAACGGCTGGTGACCTTCCCGGCAGAGTTCGAAGCAGTGACGCCTTCGGGACCGTGTTGGCGTCGCCGTCTTTCGCAACAACTTCTAGGTTTCTCTGCTTGTATATTCAGTTATGTCTTTATGCGCAAGTTTCCACGCTTCACGACTTACACTCTCGATTGGCTCCATTGCTTCGCTGCAAGCAGCACGTCCTTATATGATGACCATTTGACATATGCTGAAGTTGGTGAATACTCGTTCGTGCATATCGAAGTATACCTTATATGACAGACTGTTTAGCCTAAAGCTTGTCGGTTATGTAAGAGCGGGTTAGTTACACGGTCGTCATCATTTGCATGCCCTGCTGTGCATGCCTGAATTCCTTCATCAATTGGTCCTTATGAGGTATACGTACAGCAACATCGTATAAGAGGCTTGCCTATAATCATGTGCGGCAACAGTTACGCTTTCTGAGCCAAGATTAAGATATATGGACCAGGAGCGGAGGCTAAACCAAGCTGACCTGACCACGCATGGCTGAGTGCTTTACTGGTTCGTTCCATCGAGACATCGCAGCGCGGTTCACTTCCTGTTGAGCCTTCGTCTTCCTATAGACACTTTCCTCAACGCAGGTTAACGACACCATTTCCCTTTCCTCTTCATGATGATTCCATACGTACGTGAAACTGAAACTGCCCTATGTCACGAATTCACTATCGCTTACGTAAGGACGCCACGGCAATCTCGATAGGATATGTTGTAGAATGCGCATGACCCACGAAATGTTTCGAAATGCACGTCCTGTGCTCGAACGCACGTCTATCCTTCACGGAGGCGACCTACGTACCTTGCGCGGAGACAGGGCTTTTGGCATTATGTGCTACACACATAACACCAGGCTACAACATCAACGCTGCTTAGCAGACGCCACCGCTTCATTATGTATGAAAACGTGACATCAATGTGTACGGTGCTATTTTTAAGCGTTGACAAGTCGATGGACATGACTGCGAGGGACGGGTATTATGATGAGGTGCGAATCTTGGAACGAAAAATGTTGAAAAGCCATCGCCACAGGCATCAACGTCCGTTGACGATTGAAGCGCGACTACGCCAGGAGGGGGAAAACGAAAACTAAAAACTCAATATAATTTCTTTTTCAAATAGTCGTAATCTTAAATATGTCAGAGTTAACTATAAATTTACTTTACGGTTTATCTTACACCTGGGTAAATGAATTATTGCTTCATATTTTGGTAGAATAGAATGCCGTAAATGCGAGGGGGGGGGGGTCGTATCTACACAATTTTCTATCAGCGCTTGTGTTTAGTTCGGCGCATTCCCGGGTCAATGAGGCACCGCTCACTTTTGTGTGGTGGTTTAATGTGTACCTTCCGTAGTTTATTTATTTGCTGATGTGCAGTTTCCTGGCGTGACATTTAGGAGGTGAAATAGCTCACAGAATGCGTAAATAGCCGCTTTTGTGACTGCCGACTGCCTTCGCTGGCGCACGGCAGGCGTGCCCTCATCTTTGGTGACGATAAATGTGACACGATAAGCAACGATATATAGAAGTGGTTTATAACAGAAGAACTGAAAAGAAAAGTGCCGACCCGTAACTGTCTCTCCTTACAAGGACACCTCAACAGGTCAGCACAGGAATGGGGTATGGGGAATAAAAGATAGAGGGAGGGAAAGATTGGAACAGAGAAAAGAAAAAGAGAGGCGAGGGTCATTCGATCTGCTTGCCGCAACGGACTCACAAGCCTCCACGCGCCATGCGCAGCTGACTGGGAAAGCTCCCAAGGGCCGGAGAGGTATCGTCATCGAGAGGAGGACAACGGGTTGGATTGGCGCGTCGCAGAAAGTGCGTGAAGCACTTGCCGAAGCGCGTAATCTCTGTGCAGAAAATATTGTGGTCCATAGCGCTCTCTATAATACGAGTCCTGTGGACCTCGATGGGGAGGCACTAATGTTCCTTCAGTTCACAAGCGCTTGATAAGCAACGAGGCGCTGTACTCTACGGTTCCCAAAGCGATATTCTCAAGGCTGGTGTCTCACTGCAGTGGCTTTCCACGATTGGGCAACGTGAGTTTTCGAAATGTTATGTTTTGTGCTTGTGAACATATGTGCTATTTAGATTTCCATCTGCGAAGTTTTCGGTGTGTATTGCAAGTAGACGATTTGGCTAACAAAAAAAAAAATCTTTGCTTCCTCAAACTTTCTTGTTGGTCTTTCTTTATTTCTCGCGCATGAAATTGGGGAGTTAATAAGGCACAATAAAATCGCCCATTTCTAACGGCACGTAAAAGGTGAGCAATTAATTCTATTTGGCGCCATGTAGGGCAAATAGACGACCTCGCCATCACTTCCGGTTGTGACTTCATACTTTATTTTTTCATGTTTCCTTAGCTGTTAGTTGTCCCTTTACACATAGATCGTGACGGTACTAACGAGCCGTCAACTATAGATACATGGGCTTTTATGGAGGTTACGGTTCCAATTTACATATACCTCGCATGACCTCCGAGATCGGCAAACAAACTTTGGAGGCAAGAAACCAGTGCTGCGAACCTGCGTAGCCACTTTTTTTTTTCTCTGGAGTAAGATATTCTCTAGATTTTCCTAAATTAATGTGTGGAGCGGTTTTTTGAAGAATTAGATGGGTTTCTGCTGTGGAAAACAATATTGAAGTTCACTTTTATTACACCATGGTGCATTCGTTTGAAAATATTGACTAAGGTCACCATGTTAAAGGTGAAAAAATGTCGCAGTATAATTTGCAAAGCTTTAAAAAACATTTTATTCTATGAAATCACAAAGGTAAAACGGTCATCACATTGGGGGGGGGGGGAGGGAAGGCCATGTAGTATCGCAGTATTTTAGACTAATCACCGAGAAAGAACAATCATTCCTCCTACACACAATCAAACAACATTTCAAGAAACAATACATATACTACAAAACCTTGCATAATTGCGAAGAAGGAATAAATTATTAAAATATTTTAAGAACAATGCTAGGTGTGCAATGCGAAACACGAAAATATTACTCTACGATAGAGTGCACTTGTAATAGCATGGAAGTGACAAAATGATGATGATGATAATAATAATATTAACAATAATAATAAATAACAGAACGAGCATATAAAGCGCAGTACATGAAATATTGCGGCAGGGAAGCTTACAACATTCAACAATTCTGTTATTTTTGTATTTTTGCGATTCTTATAATTTGTAACTATCCTGCAGAACATACTTGGTACTGTTCATATAAAACATGAAGTGATGCACGCTTACATAACTTAGAAACAATGTGTTGCAAAACGTACTCTCAAGATTTGTCTTGATATCTGCTGCAGGATATTGTAACGAGAAATAGTTTAACCATGAAAGCATATTATGCCAGTTAGGTACTCATCCCTCGACACCTGATTGATATGTAGGGTTTAACGTCCCAAAACCACCATATGATTATGAGAGACGCCGTAGTGGAGAGCTCCAGAAATTTTGACCACCTGGGGTTCTTTAAAGTGCACCCAAATCTGAGCACATGGGCCTACAACATTTCCGCGTCCATCGGAAATGCAGCCGCCGCAGCCGGGATTCGATCCCGCGACCTGCGGGTCAACAGCCGAGTAACTTAGCCACTAGACCACCGCGGTGGGGCATCCCTCGACACCTGCTTAATGGTTGCGAAAAGGCATGTTGGTTATAAATGTATATTATATTAGTTTCAAATATATCCTCGCAGTTTTCCACCAGCCACTTTTTTTCTCTTTTTTTTTTTCAGCTGTGCAAATCACCGCATACATGCAGCTTTTCACAAAAACCTCGGTGACCTTGGCGGAGCCAACGTTTAAAGAACATGTGGGCGGAGCCACATAGTTCTACAGGGAAGCTCAATAGCATCGTGACAGCGTTCGCAAAGAAGGGAAACTGATAAAAAAAAAGAAAACAACAGACGAAACAAATAACGCCGCGGGCGAAAGGCGGAAAAATGACACTTTTTTTTTCATTGGTTCGAACAGTCGACGTCGAATATGGACGGCAAAGAATGAACCGATATTGATTGGGGGAGAGGAGAGCACTGATACAGCAATGGGGGCACAGTACGGCCCTGTTGCCCCCTTGCACCCCTCGGAACCGCTACTGGGCGTGGCACAGCGCCTTTGAGTGAGTGTAGAAGCCGTGTAAAAGATAAAAGGTTGAAAAAGGAACAAAAAAGAGGTTGCGGCCGGAGGTCGTCTCTCCATTGATCTACTTGCTTCACGTGAAATTAAGCGAAAACTTTCCCTTGATGTTGACAAATTTCCCGTTTACCCTTAGTACAACAAAAATGCCCTAGATTTATGGAAATTTACCTGGAGTTGGCAGCACTGCGAGAAACTAAGGCACATCAAAATGCTGTAGCAATTCCACTTTCTCGTGGAATACAGCCCCGATAAACGAAAAGCTGACAAATATTGTAACGAACGCAACAAGCTGCACGCTACACGTGGTGAATCAAATATTTACTTCTAATTTTAGAATTCGCACGAAGCCCCGTAGGGCCTGCCAAAAAATGCCATAGCCTATGGTATTTCACGCCGTCCCGGCGGGGTATCGCAAAGTGTTCAACAAACAATGGTTCCCCCCCCCCCTAGTTTATACTGTATTCGGAAATAGTGGTTAACGATTGAGAGTACTTTGTACTCTACTATGGGAGAGCAGAGTGCCGTCCCGTAAGCCTCACAGACAATGAGGCCTTATTGGACAAAATACCGCCATGAATTAGTTCACGGCGTTTAGGCAGGTGGTACAGTTGCAGAATGTCTGCGCTAAGCTGAAGAATCAACGCTTACGACCAATGTGTCGTTCAAACATAGCCTGCCTTATGACTCAAGTAAAACAACAAATGTTTTTCAAAATAACTTTGCACAAACTAAGAGAAAATGACGTTTTTGTGCGAATCTCACATTTTTCTTTTCATTCCTTGACTATCTTTATATAGAAAGTTAGAGAATAGTGTTTATTTTAAGAAAAAATTGCCTTAGTAGTACCGAAAGTTTCTAGCAACGAACGCTGAGTGAGAGACAGATGATTGTTGGTGGTTTTGTCGGCTGTTTTTTTTTGTATCTTCTTTTTTCTGTTTCATTGCATTGCTTTATGTATCACTTTCACGTTCTTTCTATTTCTTTCTCTCTTTTTCACTTTCGCGCTTCTTCCTCGTTTCTCTCTTTATTAAATGCGAAGCATTTGTTAGTGAACTTCAGCGACTTTGAGCATATCTATCTATATTTAGCCGCCTACGACTTTCAGCTCTCCTGGCCGTTTCAATATTAGTATCGATACGAAACTTGGTATGGCATCACAATATCATATGAACAACATATTTGACTAGTCATAACGTGAAAATCATGACATGTATGCAATGAATGTCATGATTTACTTTTCACAGTCCTGCAGCTCTTGAGGTGGTTTCGTTAAGATGACATGTTGCAAAACTGGTATGGTATGGCATGATTGCATGGCGAACACAAGTGAGAGACCCTAACATAGAAATCATAACATGCGTGTAATGTAACAACATGACAATGTGCCCCGCTCATGATGCGCTCGCGGCCGTTCTGCTAGTGTGACATATAGGAAATGTGGTAGTGCAGTACGTGAACAGACGACGAAAGTAGGGAACTGGTGCAAACATGATAATCGTGAGATGCATGTCATGTAACAACATGACTACATGCTACGCTCATGATGCGCCGGTGGCCATTTCGCTAGCTTCACTTTTACAAAATTTGGTATTACGGGACGAGAATGGATGACGAAGGTATGATGCTGGTGCAAATATGATAAACTTGAGATGCTTGTCATGAAACAACATGGCTCTATGCTACACTCATGATGCACTCGCGGCCGTTTCACTAGCTTCACGAACCAAAATCGGTATTACGTGACGCGAACAGACGACATAGAGAAATGACACATCCAAACATGATAATCACCACATGCGTGTCATGTACCATGCAACATGACTACATGCCACACTAATGATGCACTCACGGCCGTTTCGCTATCTTCACATATGCCAAATTTGGCACTACATGACGCCAAGGGATTACGAAGGTATGTGACTGGTGCAAACATGATAATCATGCGATGCGTGTCAAGTGAAAACATGACTACATGCCCCAGTAAAGGCGTCAATACATTTCGACGCGACGCGGTGCGCGTGTTCGCCGGCGTTCATTTCGTCGCGTCACGCCGGCGTTGCCACGCCAGGCGCCGGTCCTGCCATATACTCGCTGGCGCCCGCCGCGCTGCGTTGCTTTGGCGCATGCGCGTTTCAGCGCGTCTAACTCCCAGCATTTCGCGCCGGTTACCGTTGGGCGGCGCTGACAGACGCTGGTCGCGCCGGTCACACATGGCGTGACACTATAAAGAGCAAACCTCATAAGCGCGAAAATGCACGCCACAGCGACGAGCGATGCCATGAGCGACGAAACAGGGCGTTCGCGCGACGTGTCGCGTGCTCGTTTTCGCGCGATCACTCGGTCTCCATAATTGGAAACCGTCGCTCATCGCCCGGAAGTGAGGGGCTCAAGCAGCCAATAGCGAAAAACCGGAAAAGACAAAGACTACATAGGTGCACGTGACCCTGCCCGAGTCACGTATGTGCAACAAGAAATAGCGCAATGTTTACGCATGCGCATATAAAAAAAAGTGCTGCAAGGCATTCATAAACGCTTTCCGTTCCATTACACAACAATATATCTTATTTTTATATTGCATACCGCTCACTGCGTGGTTTTCTTGGTGCGAGTAGACCGCCTCATGCCAGCAACAGTAGAGTTCGCTCGCCGAAGCCGTCGCGTGAATGAGGTTTGCCTGCGCTAGCGACTGATCGCGCGAAGACAATCTACGTTGCATCGCTCGTCGCTGTGGCGTGCATTTTCACGCTTATAAGGTTTGGGCTTAAAATGCTCGCGTTTTGCTACCATAGCGTAGCTGTGCCCAGCGTGTGCGCATGCCAACGCTACATTGGACGATAGTTATAGCACGAGAACAGAACGTCGACACAGAGACAAGAAGGACACGCCGGACACTTTTTGTCTCTGTGTCGTCGTTCTGTTCTGGTGCTATAACTCTCGTTATGTCGTACCAACTAGCCAGAGTTGCCACACTTCTAAGCTACATATGAGTATATTGGGCCCTTCATACTGCGCTCGCGGTGTTTTGCTAGCTCCACATATACCAAATTCGGTGTTATACGTGACGTCAATGCATCATGGCCGGACGCATGGACGAGTGTACGAATAGACGGACGCACAGACGGACAGATGGACGGACGCACAAATGAATGGGAGCATGTGACTGGATAGAAGCATATGACAGGTACAAACATGATAATCCTGACACGCGTGTCATGTAAGAACATGACAACATACCACGCTCATAGCTTGCTCGCGGGCGTTTCGCTAGCTCTACATATACTAAATTTGTTATCACATGACGTGAATAGATGGCGAAGGTAAACGACACATCCAAACATGACAATCATGGCACGGAAGTTTTGCACGGCATCATTTCCCTCGACCTCGTAACGCTGTGCTGATTTTAAAGTGACATACCAACTTTTCTCATTCGTTCTTCGCATATAATCGATTCTCACGCCGGGAGAACTGACGCGAAGGGAGAGCGCGTGCCGACCGAGTCAAGGCGTTGCACGCGCTGGACGTAACTGTACCAGGTGCTAGTTCGGCGACGTTGTGTAAGGTGGACGCCGTTCATAATGACGTAGCGAACCTCGCGCGGAAACAACTCGCCTGCTAAAAAAAGGAAAGAATAAAAAGAACAGAAAGGCAGACACAAACGTCGATCATTAGGGATATGCATGAAGGGCTATTACAGTCCGACCAGAATTGAGGCACTCTACATTATGGTCCATGCTTGGTCGAAGTAGCCGTCCTTTGAAAGCATCGAGAGTCGTGTATCATTGCACATCGACTGCACAATCCCTTGAGTGATGAATCATCATCTCTTCGCGAGGAATGTTGTTGGCACAACGAGACTTGCTCAGGGGAGGATCTATAGCTATTCATTTTAGGGGACCTGCAGGGAGGGGGCGATGGCCTGAAGTAACACCGGAGAGGGGGGCGTAGTCATGTCTTTTTTTTTACTAGCAAAAAAACACCACCAAAGGATAAATACTGCTACCTGATACTCTGTGCTCACAGTCGTTGCACTGATTTGTCCTAATTGGTGATGGGAGGTGGACTACAATCACTGAAGTGAGGGGGGGGGGGGGGCGATCAACCCTACCTCCCAACCTCTGGATCCACGACTGGATGCGCTGCGTCATTCACATAGGTCATATCAAAAGATAAATCGGTCTTAATTCTTCTCTATATATAGCAGAGTCAAATGCCCGTAATGCCCTGAAGATCTCCAGCGCTACACGACACCCTGGAGCAGTGTAGTGCACTAAGGGTCGCTTGTGTCGCACTGCAGTAAAGCATCTTCTGAACTGACCGAAATAGAGAAGAGACTGTGGTGATAGCTCAACATTGTTCAGGGTACCACGTATGTGACCTGTGCAGCCCTTTTGGTGAATTTCCATCAAACGAATACAAAAAAAAAGCGCCGAAGTTTCAGAAGAAACGCAAGGCCCCTTTCGAATAATGAATGCTCTGTGCTACCATCATGGAGGACGGAATTAACTCCTCTTGAAACTTCTACATAACTGTATTTTAACAGGAAGAAAACAGTACTAGCAAATTTCATTAAGCGCCTTCTATATTGACGCGAGAGGGTTCAAGAGTTTGTTGCGCCCAAAAACTGCGGTGTTGGTTTCGTTAGTAGTGAGCGAAAAAATTGATTTTTTCGTGCCCGAAAAATCGAGAAAAATGCAGATAAGATAAATAATAAAAAATTCTGGGACCGAGCAAGGATGGAATCCAGGTCGTGTGCGTAGAAAGCACGTGATGTATACCACACAGCCACTCTTCCCCACTTTAAAAAAGCACTCGTCGTGTATATATATATATATATATATATATATATATATATATTCATATCGGGTGTCAGAACATCTTGTTATCACTTGTTATCATTACGATTTTATTTCTGAAAGGTGGCCACCCATTACATAAAGCACAAACTTTACGGCGTATACCCCCCTAAGACCACGTAATGGGTGCACAAAAGGTTAGAAAATATTTGACTGAGTGGTGGAACACCTGCTTGCCACACAAAGAGCCTGGATTCGATCCTCGATCAGGCCCAAAACTTTTTATCATTCAATTTATTTGTATTTTCCAAGACTTTTTAATCACGCAGAAGATGACCAATTTTCCCTCATAACCCATGATGCCGACGCCGGAATTTCTTCCAAACGACCTCTTTAATGCTATCGCGTTTCTCTGTAGATTTCACTGAAGTGGTACGCCCTACCTCTGTCCCATATAAGCAACTGTTGTCAGATCGTCAATTGAAAAACTGATTAACAAGTTTAAATGATTAAAACATATCCAAGGGAGACGTCATTACTTGCATTGTGAAGGCAATACATCGGTATAGAACCGATATCAAACACGGTCGGACCATTCGTGCTTGTCGGAGACTTCAACGTGGACATCAGTTGACGACTGCTGGCTATAGTCTCGCACACGATGTCTCTTTACGATTTCTAGTGCAGCTCGTACTACAACATGCGTCCTACCTCCATCAGAGGGACCTGTAGCGACATTGCTTTCCCCAGTTTCAACTACAACCTCTCATCTAAGATCCTCTCACCACGTACTTCACCGACCGAAAGGTTGTAATCTTCTAAGTAAAACGCGAACGCACAGCTTTGTGATCAGTGGTGTAATCCTTGTATATAATTTAATTGATATGTACATGGCTATGTCGTGTGCGCATGTAAGTGCATAGATATGTAGATAATAAACATCGTGTATATACGTAAATATACAATGACCCATGATAACAACGTGTCCAGCCCTTATATGAGGTGTGGGCGAATATTTCACCGTTTTACTGATAAGCACTGCAACTTCGCCCCGCTCACGATCATTCACTTCTTGGAGGTAGCGGGATTTTTTATAGCATTTGTTTCCATAAGCCATATATTCCACCACCTGAACATTGTAATTACGTAGGTCTGATCACTATAAATTCAGTGTGTATGCATATAGTTTATGCAACATCAAGTTCCTGCCACAGAGAGAGATTAACATTGGAACATTTCAGCCAACAAGTCTGCAGGAACATTAAACGTTCAAGCAATTCCCTTTTGAAGCTGCAAGCCGTAATTAATTAATAAAGTAAATGTTTACGTCTACAGGTTCATTTGTCGTGGATCTTTTTTTTTCCAAGTTCACATCAAAACACACTCTGTGCTATCGACATTTGATCTTAACATCAGCATTGATGGCGGGCTGCGTGAACAGCGCGCTTGGCCTCGCGTTAGCCAAAAAGCACGCAGCTTTCTCACTCCGACGTTGCAGGCGCACGGCGCGTTACGTTGGGGTGCCTCCAATGCACCCCAAGCTTAATGGTGGAGGTAGGACAGGCACGCCCATCGGCTGACACGACAGCAAAGCTCGGTAGCCATGGACACCCTCAGGCCTGCCTGTTATTTTATCTGACAATGATGACAGTATCTTCGACTGAACGTGCCTAAGTATCAATGGAAACTTAGCCATAAAAGTAGCCGTGGAGCCAACAGTCAATTTTCTTCGGCACACGGGGCTATAAGGTCGCCAATTTGGCCCAATCAGTGCTTGAAATGTTCTTAGGGAGGGTGGGGGGGAGGGCGGTTGGGGGTTCAACCATACTTTACGCATGCTCATGCATGTCTTTGTAAGTGTGCGTGTGTATATACGCAAGCAAAATGAAAATTTTGTGGGGGAGGGCGTTAAATCCCCCTCCTCAGCAACAGCCATGCCTATTGCGCACTTCAACCACTTGGCGCATACTTTTTATTCTATGATGTTACTCGAGAAACCTAAACTGTGTATTACTATAATGTAGTCGATCAAGAGGAAAGCAGCTGGTATAAGCGAAGCTTTCGCATCAATTACGCGCGTGAAATGTTTTCGAACGTTTCATGCAACCACTACGTGGAAATAGGCGATTTAGCGTCTGGGCATTTTGTAACGGGTGGCGGGCTTTAAACCACGAAGTCGTTATGATAATAACGTGTTCTGACGCTCGATGGCAAGGCAAGCATGCTTGTGCCACGGAATATTACTGCGATGTGGCAAGTAGTATTGTGAAGCCTGTATACAGGACACGTGCGTTTGTAAAGTATGAAAGTTATTTTTACTGCATTTTCAAGCAGACGAAGTTATTTTCACAGCATTTCATATAGCTGACATTGTCGCTGCGTGGTATATAGAAAACCCGCTTGCCAAGGAAACGGCCTGGGTTGGATCCTCACTCGGACCCGGAAATTTCTATTATTTATTTAAATTACAACCTATTCCATTTTGCGGTCCCGCACAAAATGATTTTTCGCTCAAAACCAATGAGGCCGACGCCGAAAGTTTTGCGAAACAAGCTCTTGAATGCTATCGCCTTAAAGTATACCGAACATTCATGGCTTAAACACACTCTGGAGGATGCTTTCTCGCTATGTTCACTCAGATTACCGTATGTCATCAATGTAGTCGTGGGGTCATTTGAGGGCTCAGCCTCATCCCATATGTACTAGCATTTTTGGATTTTGTATGCATAAATGCAGGGTGCCCCGTCCACCTCAGTAGACCAGTGACACGGCCGCTCCATTTTCCCCTGCCAGTGCCCATGAGGTGCTCGGCTGCTGACCCGAAGGTTGCGGGTTCGATCTCGACAGTGGCGGTCGCATTTCGATGGAGGAGAAATTCTATATGCCCGTGTACTGTGTGCGATGTCAGTGCACGTTAAAGAACACCAGGTGGTCGAAATTTCCAGAGTCCTCCACTACGCCGTCACCCATAGTCATATGGTGGTTTTGGGACGTTAAACGTGAATAATTATTATTAAAGTCGAAGATCACTACGCATTCTCTAGCTGCGCTTTCAGTTAGCGAGAGCCAAGCCAGAGCCAAGGGTAGGCATGATGTAAAAGTATATATCAACGATCTGTGTATTTGTGAAAGAGCAACCGAGGGGAAAATAGTGTATACACAAGTGCGGCAGGCATTGAAGGGAGAAACAAGTTATCCGTGCGCGTTGGCCTAAGGATACACCCACGCGAAAGTGGCGAATACTCTCGGCACAGCCTGAATTTTATCCCATGAGCAGTTTAGTACCCGACAGACGTTTGCGACAAACGAAGAGATTCCATACCTGCGCACAGGCGAACACAAGTTCTCACCCCATTCATGCTTGCGAGGTGCGCTTGACAAGCGTGACTACTGCGGTCCAGTGTTGCGTAATCGATGCAAAGGCACAAGGTGCCCAAACGGTGCCCTGTTCCAACTGATACAAGCAGATCTTGGGGGTCTTGCTCCGGTTTAAGCATCTCTTAGTTTTCTCCGTATTCACGACCACTCCACACATTTGGCCAAATTCCTTAATCTTCTCACACACTAATTTGGTCGGCAGAAAAATACGCTATGTTTTCACTTTTGCAGTGACATATTCAAGCCTGAACGATATTAATGCATCACCATTCGTTTAAACATGCTGATCATGAAAATACTACGGGTAGCGATAGAACTGCCCCTACGGGAATCAGCAGGGTGAGCTATTGCACGAGATTTGTCATCAAGCTACTAGCCCTAGATCTTGGTAACGTGTTTTGCGTGCTTATGCAAACTCGAACTATAGACCCGGGTGCGGAATCGTGATATCCTTCCCCTTCCAAGGCGTATATACTTGTTCACACGAAATAAATGCTCGAAAACATATAGAGCGCTAACAAACAACGTAAGGCAGACGCCAAAGCAATGCGCTGAATATCTTAGCTCTCAATGTGTTTTCGAATTCCGTTTACCAACACGCCCAAAAAATGGCAATGCTTAAATTTTTTTTTGCACTTTTTCTTTCATCGGTTGACGTCAGCTTTATGGGGCGTTCATTCTTAACTCAATAAAACTGTCAATATGCCTTTCCGACGTTAAAGAATTACAGGAATGGAATCGAACAGCCTGGTCATTCCCGAAGTGGGAATGGGCAAAGTTTTTTTTAGTTCCAAGGAATTTAAAGGAATGAAATTGCGGCAAGTTTTAATTCCCCGGAACGGAATTGGAGTGGAATGGAGGCACCCATCCCGCTACACTGGCGTGTGGAATACGACAAAGATCACGCGGCTGGTGGCATGCTTTCGGTTCGTCGTTCGTCCCGGTACTCTGTGCCTGTGTGTCCTGGCGCCACTGCACACGATTGCGACGGCACCTCCTCTCTGTCTCTGGAGTGCGCTGCTTGTTCGGTAGTACTGCGTTCGAGAAATAGTTGTTAAAACTAGAAAGCTAAGAAGGTACGGAACGCAAATGTGGTACGGGACTCGGTAGATTAGAGTAGTTACTCCCCTCCTCTCTCGCTCGTTGTGCTTTCGGCGCTCCTAACTCCAGTAAAAGCATCCAAACATCACGAAGGCCTTAAAAAAACTACTATGCAAGGTGTCACACCGTATTGTTGCCTTTCAGCCTACGCATTGTTTACGATACACCTAATGATTGATATGTGGGGTTTAACGTCCCAAAACCACCATATGATTATGAGAGACGCCGTAGTGGTGGGCTCCGGAAACTTCGACCACCTGGGGTTCTTTAACGTGCACCCAAATCTGAGTACATGGCCCTACAACATTTCCGCCTCCATCGGAAATGCAGCCGCCGAAGCCGGGAATTGAACCCGCGACCTGCGGGGTTTACGATACACCTGCCGATCGGGATAGGTACTTTAGTGAAATAATAGAAGAGCGCTCGTATAGTCATCGTCTCGCATATCTAGTTCTTTTGCCCTCAGACCTATTCCAAGACGCACTTTAAGCAGAACGAGCAGGAGAGGAGGAGCGCTACCACAGACCCGTGCCGTATTTACTTATCGTATTAGCGTAACGTGCAGTGGCGTAGCAGAGGTGTAGCAAACCGGGCCCGTCCCCCCCTCCCCCCGCAGAAATGTCCGCCTGCATTCCTGGTAACGTGATTTAACTCTTTATTGTGAGCATATTTATTGTAGATGGAGGCTCCCTGACACGGACAACGTGCGCCTAGAAATCAATCTATAAGTGCGCCTGCTAATCCAATGGCAGCCTGCGCACGCATGGCTGTTGAGCTAAAACTGTCTATCGACGAGTTGAAACCGCTTTGCGCGTCATTTGACAGTGCTGTCGTAATATGAGTGATACAATCATTCATCAAGGGCGTTTGTTTGCTGATTGCAGATTTCGGCTGCACTGCTGAACGTACAATATGTCGCTTTGAAGTGCGGTTATTGTCAGCCCTAATAACATTCGCTGCGATATATTAAAGACGCAGCGTGCGTCCTCTCGCTCAAACCTTGAAAAAAATCCGTAAGCGTGCACAACACCCCGACATTCTAAATAAATTTAATAAATTTTTTATAAAAACTTTTTTTTATAAAAACGACAATTTGACGCGCAGATATAGTACGGCACTAAAGGGACGGCACGTCACTTGTCAGTTCTCTTTTCATTGGCGCACAACGTGTGCCTACTACAAGACGGGGTTCCGGCCTTTTTCGTTAAAATGTATGTTCCGAGAGAAAGTATTGAGCGGGATTGCGAGGATAACGTAGCTATTTTCAAAAAAAAAAAACATTCACGATCGAATTTTAGTTGGTTTCGATTGCTCTTTCATTAAAGAAGATGCTCATCGAGCTTGGTTGCTGTCTGTGCAGCGTATAACTCATTCTTTCACGAGACGGTGGCGTGCATTTGTTGCTGAAAACGTACCTAAAACTTATGTTGAAGAAGCTGCTCCTATATAAGCGGGAAAACAGGCCTAACGCGAAGTGTATGCCCGTGTTTGTTTTCGCGCCTTTTAGCAGCGGAACACTTTCTGTGAACTATAGATGACGAACAAAAATAATTTATTAAGGCATATTTCTAGCCTCAGAGGCTGCGGAATCACTGGGAAATTGGAACCGGAGCTCGAATTGGCGGAAACTATTCTCGTAAGAAATCAATACACACCATGTAATTATTGACCTGCTTTCGAACCAATTCTGAAGAGTTTACGAACCCTTATCTGAAAGGTCGTGTTACCACTGCTTACAGAGTCAGAATACTTGCCAGTAACTGTGCTGAGTGCGTCAAATGACACACGCTAAGTAGCAAGTGGTTCTACAACTATTTCAAGCTATTCAACTGACCCATGCGCTAGCTTTGCGCGATTACTGTTAAAAATATTGAAATATCTGTTGTGAGCAAGTCCGATAACAATTACCGTGCTGCCTATAGTTACTGCAAAAAGAGCGACATATAGAGAAAGAGCTCAATTTCGGCATTATATTAACAAAATACATCCAAATAACTCACCGGGCTATTCGACAGAGTAAAATGGGAAGTGTGAAAAGATTTTGTGCGATTTTAAATTAAGCAGTCAAGGTATGTCTCGCTTTTATACACGTGTGTCAGCATAGCCAAATATAAAGTGCGACTGCGATGTGCGTGTCAAATGCTGCGAAATACATTGCAGAAATGTGCATGAAGTTTCCATATTTATTTATGGTCATTATGGATAAATGATAACGTGGTGTTCGCTGGAGGCGTTAGACTTGCGACTTGATCTGTTGTCTTTCCTACTCACTGAAAGCCGCCATGAAGAATGAAGTGTGTAGAACAGGACGTAACAATTTGGCGGGGAAACGAAACTGTAGCAATAGTTTTAAAAATATTTCACAATAAGAACTTTACTTAGACACAGTAAAAAGACAAAACAAAACAACAAACAGGCATTGCAAGCAACTATGTATTGTCATGAGGCATGACTCATATACCGGGTGACACACAACCTGAAAATTGTAGTTTTGGAACATGCCAACCGGCAACAAATTTGCAGGACAAGTTGATGTGGGCTTGTTTTCAATAACAAACGATCGCTTGTTGAGGCTCCTTACCAACCGTTTCTCTTCTTCCGCCGTGTTTTCCAACCAAGGAAAGTGTAGTGCCTGGATGACAGGGCGAACGGCCCTTTGTGGCTTTCCCCGCGCGAGTTACCAGACGGCAGACCATGGCGTACACTACGCGGAGTTCCTCCAACCTTAAAATAGCTCCCCTGTTAAAAGTGAATTTATCTGTTTTAGCAATATATGCCTTTCCTTCCGCCATTCTGCCACCCCCTCCCCCGTCACGCTTCAGAACGCTTGGGATATCATCACTTTATGTACGCTATAGAATCACAGTGCACACCATGCACAGATCCAAGTTAACTCACTCTATTCCATTACTAAGCAGAAAGTCACCACAGGTGCAGACAAAGCACCAAAACATCAACCACAAAGGAGAGTAAAAACGTGCATGGCGGTGGCCCCGTCACCACGCACCGCCGTTAATGCATAATTGCATAATCAAAGTTCTTTTCTTTCCCTGCTAGGCATGTTCACTTTATTCAATTTCCCACATACTTACTATGCCCTACTAAGCCTTCACTTGGAGCTATATCACCTATAATAATAAAATCATTATATTTATTTAGTACGTCGATGTGTTCTCCACAAGGTCTATATTTTTGCCACGTTTGCGCGAATGGACGCACGCTGCACCATGATTATTGACGCAAAATTTATTAAAGGTTAGACGAAACCGCATCTGAAGGCGGCCTATCATGCCTTCAACAGTGCAGACACAATGTGCAATACGCGCCCCATTGCCCTTGATAATTTATTCTGTCATTCACATAACGCGGGCTAGTACAAAAACACACATAACGCAACTGTTTAATTACCGTTTTATTCGGCTGTCCGCGATAACCCTGCGTACGCACACTGCCAATGAACGTTAACCGCGTTCGCAGATCCATAAATAAGGCCCCCTGCAATCGTCACTGCGGGCACGGAGTCAACGAAGTCTCCGCGTGAGCGCATCCCACAGAGGAAGGAAAACATCTCCGAAGATGCGCACAATTTCTCGAATGCGAAACTGCCGTACGCAACGCATTCCATCTGAAGGCGAGGCAGAGAGGGGAGGCGCCGTCTCGACGGTCGCGCCGGGCCACAGAACACCTACCAGTGGCCGGGCGGCGAGTTTACAAAGGCGAGCGGATAAAGCCACCCAGAATGCACCGCGGGCCAACACTCTTGGAGGCTATGCATTTCCGCCGGCCTAACTGTGTCATCGCGCTGTCGCTCCCCGCACTTTCGTATAGTGTTGCAGCAGCCGCGCGGGGGGTCCCGCCCCTTGCTCGCAAAGGAAACCCCTCGCGGCTTTTGGACCTGCGGCGAGTTGAGTTGGATACTCGCGAAGAAATCGTGTGCGCCCACCTGTCGCCTCTCGCAACCGAAAGCCGGCTCGTTCATGACGCAAGTGGGCACTGGAACGACGTGATCAAGAAAAGGAAAACCCTCTACGATTGACATCTCGCAATCGGTTCATGTTTCAAGCAGTGCGCGCGCCTTGTATCGCCGCTGCGCTGCGCTCCTCGCTCTGCCCAACGTTTTGCCGGCCCGTTATCAACGATGTAAGTTTGGATGTTTACTAAGTCGTATGCAATCAACACAAAACGACGCGATCACGTACTTGTGCAAGCCTTGCCTCGTCGCTGGTCAGAAAGGGGCTTTCGGAAAAATCACACTCCGCTACGTCGCGGTCGTCACTTCAGGGTTAATTAGCTTTAGCTGATGCTCAGCACTGACTTCTAAGCTACGCATTATGAATAGGAACGTGCCATGCCACACGAAGACCTTCCAAACACCATTGTGCGGCTTAAAAAAAGTAAAGCTTCCGGCCTCGCCCGTTCATATATTCAACGCCTCCTTTGTATATTACACGGACAAGCTAATACGTCATCGTTAAGGCAAAAGAACGCCGCTGATTAAATATTGCCTATCGGTGCAAGTAAGGTTCGAACAAAAACAAAATTTTTCTGGTGCGTCCTGCAGAAAAAAGCGCTCGTGTTTTCTTTTCTTTTTTGGCGCTTCAGTGCAGCATGCATGTGTAATGCGGTGAAGCTGTGAGGGCACGCGCAACTTTATAATATGGGACCGAGCACCTCGACATGGTGTTTTTCTCTTTGTTTTTCTACAACCCGCCCTTGTCCAACAAGCAGTCATGCAAACTTGATGGCAAGTAAAAAAAAAACATGCCTGGCCACTAGTGCCACATAGCCGTCACATGAAATTGAAATAAAAGCAGGAGTGCAGACCATGCATAGAGATACACTGGAGGATGTTCTAAAGTATAGACGCTGCTCTGAATGAAACATAGAGAACTTTGATGCTAGTGTCTGTGGCAGCTACAACGCACAGCACTTCAGCTAGCATGGCAGGGAAGGGTAGTACACGAATGTGTCTAATGTTCGTTCTTTTAGCTCCGTGTGGCCTGGATTCGCTTTGCCACAAGACAAAGTTGAGCAAAGGTTTAAAATCAATGCATAGCTATAAACACAGCCACAAGTGCATGGGAAGCCTGCAAACACGAAAACTAGGCAAATCTGTGAAGTACCCATCATTCCCATGGCAACTAAACGACTGCAGTGCCAGAGTTACTTTTAGGAAACTATGAGACCATAAAAGTCACCCAGGATCTTGCAATTGCACCTTGTTTTATTTTTGCATCATTTAAAAACAACGCTTTGCTAATGAAATGCCATTCGAAGTATCACAGGATCATTGCTTGCTTAGACCCCTCATCATCCAACCTTGTATAGGTGAGAGCCAGTCCTTACGCATGTACCTGTTCAAATAAACATCCGTTCATGTAACTGCCTGATCTGTGCAAGGATTATAAGATGCAATAAGACTTTACAATTCATTAGTATACACTTTAGAAACAGATATTGAATTCAATGCAGCAAATAGTTCAACTGCCTTTTGCAACACAGCATATGCCAGGTAGAAAATGCAGCAAAGGCAAATATATTCTGGAAATTGTTTTGCAAAGCTTTCACAGGCATGGTAGCAAATATATCGGTTAATGCCAGCAATGTCTATTTTCTGCGAAGCTCTAAAAAGCTTTTGCACGAGTTGTCTAAAATGCCTATACACCTCTTCAGCCTATGAACTTGGCGTTTCACTGCAATGTAATGTTAAAATCAGAGGAAATAGTAAACCGCCTGTAAGACTTATAAGCTGTTGTAAAAAGAAAAAGCAATATATTTCTTAATATTGAAGAAGCATTCTGAACAAAATTAGACCAACTGAGGCTGCCACAAGTGGCCTTGAAAATATAAAAATACTTGCCAACATAAGTTGCTGGTCTAATGTGGAGGCCATGCATTTCAGTCAGCTGTACACATCGATGCTAAGTCTTTGTAATGTTATGAAAATATTCATAATAGCACCTATAGACACAGCATAATACACCCAGTTTATTATGTCTTTTGGCATTGAGGATAAAAGATAGCTTATGCCTTTGCATACATTTCTAATATTTCTGCAGTTATGAAGATTAGAAGCTTGACGACTGCTGGCATACTAGTTTATGTTTCTCAAAGAGATGTGGACATCTAAAAATCCAGAAGCCCGAAATATAAATTTCAAAAAGTATGAGGGTATCCAAATTCAGAGCTGTGAAATGTTATGCTCACACCTCTTTTTAATCTCTATACGAAGTTTCGGTTCAGCAAGGCATTATACAAGTATCGATGTTCATATGCCTCATGACTGGCATGTGTATTTGCACAAGTTTTTCACTGCCATTCAGGGTTGTTGCAAGTACTGTACTGAGCATGTGTTCCTCTTTCCCCCTAAAATATCCCTGGTGACAGCACTGTTGCCAGCACCATAAATGAAGCAATGCAGGCAGTGACTACAGTGCCAAATGCATGAAACACCTCGACATTGAGGTCTCGTCATACAAACTAGCTAATCTCAAACTTTGCGAATGATTGGGCTACGGCCCAAGTGGTGCAAGGGTTTCTTGCGAGAAGGAAAAAAAGTAATAAAAGTGAACTGCTCTCTTAGCCCTTTCAGATACCACCTACGAAGAACTGTATGTACTTGTGTGAAACTGACATTTCAAGGCACTCGATATTCTATTGCAACAAAAATAGCGGCATAACACGAGGTGCATTCAAAAAGAAACCGAACTTGTGCTTTACTGTAGTCTTTGACTTTGTTTCTCGGCCACAAGTATGGCCAAACAAAAAATTTCATCTTGGAAGTGCCGCCTGCTGCCTTAGTCCATATCACAACTATGCGACATCTGGTGGAGGTGGTTTCTTTTATGTTCTGGGCGCCCCCATCAAGCCATGAACCCAGCTCCAGTGCCAAAAAAGATACCCGACGCCGACCTTGAGCCTGTAATCTTCAACTTCTTCAAACATTAATGTTTTTTAGATTACTGCGTAATTTTCAATAAAATAACTAGTGGTAATGGCAGTTCATTTCTCCAATCTTACCTCAACACTGTAGCAGCTTGGTGCAGCACATGGCAAATAGATTTAAACATGCGTAAATGTAAGCAAACATGCATAAGAAGATATGCAGACATCTTGCTAACATACTAGGTAAATGTCCTACGCAATCGGGTCAACTCATATAAATAATTAGGTGTTCTTATCTCATTGAACTTATCTCAGGCACCTCACACTGAATATGTTACTAATAATGCCGATCACAAGTTAGGCTACATACATTGCACCTTCTCAAAACCCCGATATACACTAAAGCTACTCCTATATGAAACATTATTACGCTTCAATCTTGAATATGCCTCTTCTGTGCGAGACCCTTGCCACGACAACTTGATTCACTTGTTTGTACAGAATAACTCCATCCACTTGAAACCTTCTCACTGTAATTGCATTGCTGGTATAACTTCAATTAAATCTAGCCGAAGCTTTGTTTCTTTTGCACCCCCTTGTAAAATATCCTATTTGGCTTCATTTCACGAATTATTCAGTCATACCACCCTGCATGACCAACTAATCCTGAATCCTCAGTACATATCCCATTGCAGTGACCTCGTCATAAGGTTGGCATCGCATTATGCAACTCCCAGTGTTTTCATCTTGTACATTGGTACATTGAAACCAACTACCTGAAGACATGTCACTATTAGTAATTGTTTTCCAATAAACTTTACTCAGTATTCTGTAATTATGCAAAATAGACTAACTAACATTCTGTATTTACAGGCTGAATTATGTATTGTGTTTGTTGTCCTTACACAGCTAACATTGTGTAATGATGAGTTTATTCTTTGTTTAGTAACTTTTCATGCTGCATTTTCCTTGTCTACTTTGTAACCAGTCCCCTCTATTATGCCGTAAGGATATTGAGAGTAAATAAAATAAAAATAAATATGCAACTGTATGCTGCAAAACGAAGTTAAATAAAGAGATTAGAAAGTCAATATATATTGATGTTTCTTAGCCCCTACTAATACAAATAGAAAAATCAAGGGGTGTACACAATTGTGTACATAGCGTGTCAAACGGTTGACATTCACCCAGCATTCCTTGCAAGCACTGAAAGCCGATGATTCAGTCCTTTTTATGCCAACTTAGTCGGACATCAGGGGTTGGCACTCCTTTAAGAAGTGGAGTTCGCTTGTTTGGGATTAAACAAAACCAACTTCATGCTTCAAAAACTAACATTTTTCAGGCAAAGTAACATGAAGTATCAACATTTTTAGGCTTGCTCTTGTAATTATTACAGTTCATTTATAATTTTAGTGAGGTAAAAGGTTAAATTATGTGACAGCTTTGTGTTAGTAACAACAACAAAGCATTCAGAAATACTACACAAAGGCAGCTGCTGTCCCTATCACAGTACATGTTCACAATGAGGAGAACGTTACAATACCTTGTGTAGCACAAGTGAGAAAAAGACTCGACAGGTTTTCACACAACCAATGTTTTTTTTTTTTTATTTTCTGTCCCCCTCGCGCCAGTATTGCTGCTGCATCGCACGTGATCACGTGCATCCCCTTCTTCCATCACGACGCGATCCCCTTGCTGTTGGTGGCAACTACAACCCAGTGGCATTCAAGCCCTTAGCACCGAGGTTTGGTGGCCAGCCTGCAAGTAGGAAAGATACCAAAGTGTTTTTAAGTATCGCGTTCTGCGACCTGCTTTCAAGTCAATTTTTATTCTAGTTTCTCAGAACTTTGCAAGGAAATATGAGGAAATGGAAACAGTCAGCAATCCTAGATGTATCAGAACTATAGTACAAGTAAAAAAGAAGGCAGGAAATTGAACACACAGAGAAGCACACAAGCAGCACAATAAAGAGGACCCCAAGACATAATGCATACAACACCATGAGAAGTGCATTGTGGATGACATATTTTGATCATTAAGCTTACCAGATATATTTTCGGCAAGCAGCACACCTACAGGGTACTGCACATGGAGATGCATGTCAACTGTGGGCACACAGTATTGAGTTAACATGGCTCACATTTTTCTATGCTTCATGGGCATGTAGGACTGCCTTGTGGGGGTGCGCGGCAATGGATGGTGGCGCTTGTGCGCTGAGAAGCAGCAAATGTGGCTCAATAAGGAATGAAAGCACCATTTGCAAGAAAAAAAAAAAGAGAGTTCAATTATTTTGTATTAACGACGTGTTACTATTATGTCTTTATTGTACCAAACTCATGAAAATGAACATTGGTGATTTTATTATTTACAAGTAAGCAAATACACAAGTGAAATAAAAACTGTCTGTTTGCATCATTTTTCACACACCCTACGGGCATTGAGAGACCATCTGGAGCTTTTGGTGGGTAGGGCACAATGACGATAAATCTATTCTAGCTTTATTTAGCGCTCATAAGTATGTAGGATGACTGCCAGTTGGGCGTGTTGGTAAAGGTTCATGATGAAACAAGTGCAAACAAGTGCAGTGTCCTCTCCGAGTCTGGGCTCATAAGTAATTTAGTCATTCAAATGCAAGCTCTGAAGGCCAGAATGCAAGGCAGCACCCCAAGTAAGTCTTTCACTTTCAAGTGACTATGATAGTCCTCCACTGCTTTGCTGTTTTGTATCGCAATAAAAACCATACGTCTGAAGTGTCCAACATTCCAACGGCTTCTCTGGCGAGTGTGTAGAAATTCTCGGAAAAAATTTTTTATTCTGCGTTCAGTATTTTTCCATCGGAGTGATGAACGCCCGGAACGATGGCTGGTGGACGTGATCACAGTGGTGTGAAAGTCAAAAACTGAAACCGTGTGCAGTTTTTGCAAGGCCTTCACCAATAATACTACATACACCGTACTGGTCGTATAAAGCATGGAAATTGTCAGATAATGTATTACTGAAGTTTCTCCAGCTTTGTTTAGTTAGCCTCAAAAACCACCACAGTTGAGGGGAAGAGTTTGTTCCAGCAACACTGGTACGCCAGCATTTTGAAACGAACTGTAGTGGTTTTACTCCTGCCAAGTGTGCATGCAACTAAAACAAACATGAAATGTCCTTCACAAAACAGCAGAATGTCCCCGCTGTCTTGCAGTTGTGTTTAGGTGTTCTGCGATGCATATGGGATGAGAGCCAGCATGGGCAACATGATTAAGCGAAACGTGATGGCAAAATGTTCTCCAATGTTAGAACTTTGATAAGTACTGTTGTGCACTTTAAGCACAAATGATCGCGCAACATTACTAGATGACACTGGACCCACGGGCAAGGTTTGAAAATTTACTGAAATCAGTTGTGCTAATACTTGCCAAAGACTTTTTTGTTGTTGTTGTTGAGAGCGGCGCCAGGCGCAGCACTCGCTTTTCTCCGCCGTAGGCAAGCACGCGACCGTCTCGCCGGCAGTGCCACGGTGCCTCCTTGAACGCGTGATAAAACAAGCAAAAGTGCTCTCTTGTGCAGTCTAAAGTTGCCTCAAGGGAATGAAATGCAATTTCAAGTTAAACATGTTTGTTTTAAAGCAAAGCCAGCCTACTTGCGAGCATTTCTGTGTGGATAAATTGAACCACATAGCTGCTGGGTGATGCCAGCAGTTGCTTTGTAGATTTTCAACATCAAAATTACTCCTTTTATATGGTAAAAAAACATGCTCATTGGTGCTGATGAGATTAACAATCTTCTCATTTTCACCATAATAAGCAAAAAGTTCTGTGCAGTTGACAGTCCCTTTAAAAAAATTGTACGCCAATATTACAGCTTCATTGCACTAGAAATACTGCAAATTGATTACATATGTTGAGCCCTCCTCGCAGCGAATTCCGAATATGCATGAAACCTGACAAGACAGCTTGTATATGCTTGGTAATCTTCAGTTCTACCATTCAACATTTGATTGAAAAATATAGCCCTCCAACAGTTCGCCCTGTCAGAAAACATGCATGTGATTTTCGGCCACAACTTCTTTCACGCACCTGTCCAAAACAGCCAGAAGAAGCAAGAACTGCAAGGTTTAGTGATGGGCAAATAGTTATGTGAGGTTGAAAAAGTAGTAATTTGGTTGAATCATTTAAAATCAAGCATTTTTATTATAATAAATCCAATAACCTTAAACATTTTACGAATAAGAAATAGGCTTGTACGAATATCACATGCGCTTGTGTAATTTCTTCGCCTCTTAGCAGTGTCCTTTTTTGCTCTTATACCAGGAATGTCTCTTTCTTGTAGATATTAGCGAACTCACTTCGGAGTCTACTCACTCTGACTCGGATCGAGACGCTAGTCTCAGAATGAGTTAACATTTCTGTGAGTGTGCATCTAAATGAGTCCGTCTCTGGAAAATTTTGGTGTTTCTGAGTCCGAGCAAGTCCAAAGTGCAAGATACATTTCCTGAGGGAATCTAAGTTCGATTTTTGTTTGCCAAGCTATGGTCATACCTACTCGTCTTCAGTATTACTATCCGCTTTACCTAGATCAGCGTTCATACTCGCGTCAATGCTCACATATTTCAAAGCCGTGTCTTTTATATACCATTTGAATATTTATTGATCAGTGGCATGAATTACATGGTGGAAGGCCTCGATTTTTCCCTAACCATTGACAACTAAAGGAAGTTGGTGATGAATATATATTGCGCTTTCATCTCTTTCAAGAAGAACGACCTTACTGGTTCACGAGCACTTGTAACTCGTATTCGAAGGCACCATAAGAAAAGGTGCCAATAAGAGCATCGATGACGTGAAATTTCGGTGTTAAAAAGCACTGGCATTGTGGTCGAAAAAGACAGTGAGTCCGAGCGAGTCCAGCTGAACAAATTTTTGTGATAGTGAGTACGGCTCCCAAAAATGTTTATTGAGTCCGAGTCTGAGCAAGCTCCACAAGTTTTTCTGACTTACGCTACCTTGGGTTGAAGCAAAGTGGAAGCAAGTTTCTATTAAATGTATGATTTAAATATGACTACATTGCAAGTTGTACACAGTGAAATATTTGTGTTTAAAGGTTTCCTACTTGGCCCATATAACAAGCTTTTAAACTTGATAGGGTCCTCCAACACTTCGAAAAGTGCACTGTTGTAGCCAAACACCGTCAGCAGCTACACGAGAGATTATGGAGCCCAATGAAATGCAAATGCTGGGTGATCGATGTATCAGCATGCCTTCGCTTGCTCCGACTAAAAAAGAAAGCGAGTTTCTGGCTTTGACACAATTGATTGTGAACTTGTGCTGAGCTGTGGCGTTGTAACCATATAATGAGATGATGATTGTCTTGCTGTGATGCAATACATTGCGCGGTGGTGTTCCGTCATGAGTATATATTTCCAGCATTTTCGTTAATAAAATTTCAGTTGTCAGCGCTCTTTCTGTCCTTGTATCTTCTTCTGTAGTTACATCGTAACTACTCGTAGTCTTGCGCTGTACAAATATGTTGAATCCCTATCACCAACTAGCCCAAGCATCTGTCTTATCAAGTTATGAAATAAAAACACTGTATACCCAAAATTTCCAAAACAAAGAAAATTCAGAATGTACGATTTGAGAATAAATGACCCAAGAACAGTACAACAAATTTATAAATGATGCATATGATGGTTCTATTTAAATAGACAAAGAAAATTGGAAGCGAGGTGCCACCTCATTGCTAGTGCAGTGCGGTATAAAGCATTGCTTGATTTTTTTTTTTTTGTAACACATATGAACTCAGTTTTCTCAATAAACTTTTGTTGTTATTGCGATAAGAGCCCACAAGTGTTTTAATATAGATGGATGTTATGATATGATCCCACTATAAATACAAATGTCCAATGAAATTCGCTGTTTAAAATTAACAGGGTTGCAGGCACTATAACCTTACTGAGTCTTGAAAGGTCGCTTCACGGCATTGCGAATATCCCCAAAGTGGTTGGTTTCACTGCACAGAGAACCTATGCGGCAGTGAAACCACCTTTCAAAGCGATTACACACGGTGAAGTATGTCTCACAGGCGCAGCCACTCAGTGATGTTCCGTGCAGGAAATTTTTGTTTTATCGGGGAATATTCGCCTGTCATTTTGAGCCAAAAGAAATCTTCGCAATATTGCAGGGTATTTCAGGAATGGTTAAATTCTCATATGACGACCGATAATTAGCGGTCACAGTGCGCCTTCATCTGCTGTTATCGGTTCTGGTGCATGCACCACGCTAGCAGAATCCTTGAGATTTGATGTACGCGGAGCGATTTCTAGTTCATTATTGGTGTTAGACTTGAATCCCGCAATGTGCAGTGTACTATCACTATATGAATGAATATGCCATGGCTTTGTTGTGCGGCAGCGGGTAGGCTAGTCATGATTTCAAAAGTGGCCAGTACACCATACACGTGTAATTATAGTGTTTGCTAGAGATGAGCGCGGAAATGAGTACTGTTATGCAGGGAAATATGCTGGAACTTTCGTCAACGTTAACAGGGAAAAATCCCCGAAATAGGGAATTTTCATGTCTATGACTGCGAATTCTTCGGCGTAGAACGAAACATTACTGGCCACAGTGTACATGCTGAATCGGCGGTGACGTCAGACCAAAGCGATCGCTCCACGAAGTTCGTCCTACCACTTTGGTTGTGACCGTCAAGTTTGTACGAGTGCCGATCGCGTTGTTGCACAATATCGAGGCACAATGGAGGAGATGCGTCAGCCACTTGAGGTCGTAAGAGATGACCAGCAGTCTACTGAACACGAGTCCGTGTTCCGAGCGAACTTGGCCGACGAAGACGCCGTCAATGAATGGATGGAAGCCTACAGCGTACGGACCAACACTTCTTGGATTGTCTGGCGCGTCCAGAGTGCTGGGGAAAGGTGGGTTTGTCTTGTCGATGCCATTTACTGCACTACAGCCGTTTGAGCGATCATTTACACAGGGCTTACAGCTGAAATCATAGTTTCGAAATTCCGCGCCGCGCTACAAGGCGATTTTATTGGTGTCATGGCGGCAGCTCCATTTGCGGTAATGAGGTTGCTGCGGCAATTGCGCCGAGATGTGAAAACTGCTACATACTGAAACATTTCGACCGAAGAGGCACAATTAACGCTGAGCGTGCGCCAAGACGTTTTCGCGGTCTTTCGGCGAGAAAAAAAAAGTGGTAGGCGATCGAAACACGAGTGCTTGACCATTTTTCAACATGGCGAAAAAACGCGCTCTGTCCCGTGTCCTCTACGCGCCTACTTGCGCATCATATTCAATTGTGCTGCCAATCGGTAGTCTAGGCTCCTCAGGGCATGTGAGCCAAACATAGCGCAGCACGTGAAATATAATTTACAATTCTTAAACATCTTCAAATCGTTCGCTCTTCTCTCCCCCCAATGATGCCGTCAACCCAACCGTGCCATAAACTCAAAGTGGACGGCCACTGGCTGATATGACACCCCGTGATGGGCAATGTTACCGCGGCCGTCCCAATATGCGGCGATGTTCGCTCGTCGCGCTGCAAGTAGCTTAGCATTCCAAGAAAAAAAAAAAAAAACAAAGGCGACGCGCGCTGGCGAACAGGTCTGCCTAATCTTGTCTTTTTTTTATACATGCTTGTGTAGTTTTCAGCCCGCTCGCTAGTACAGAAAGCACTTAAAAACGCGACCAACCCCATTAACTCTGGCCATACTTGACACTGAAAATTGTTGCGGCAGTCGATTCGTACGACAATGAACTCCTTTAAATAGCCATTAGATGACTACTTAAAAAATGTAGCAGGGTCTCTAAGTTACTGCTGTAAATTTTAGTGCTCATTGAACAACACAGATAAGAGCTGCATAGTCCTAAAATCTCTCCAGGCCAATAACATCTAGGTGGGAACACCAACAGTGTAGTAGACACGCCACTTGGCAGCTTAGCGTCCTTCCTGTCCGTCTTTTTTTGCCTTGGTTGCTTCTGCATTCTGTTGATGCTGCTGGGGTTCCCACGAAGACTATATACCAACTTGCCCAACAAGCCATCTTAACTCAATAAATGAATACTCAACAGAGATTATTTGCTTGAGCTAATGATAATGAAGAGGCAGTTGACGAAAGCCACCTAGCTCTTGGTTGAGCTCACAATATTCATGTATAACTACCATCTGTTCGGAAACTTTGCCTGCTGCAACCGGTCTTGCACTACTGCAATGACATGCGCACACTGCAGTATCTTGAATGTGGCAACTTCAGCACCGAAGCATGTGCCCTACCATAAAACTTTGCTTGGTGCATATAGATTGCAACATTATGTGTCATTTCACCTAGCAGGCTCTGCAAAAGCTACAAGTATTGGCCTAACCAGCGATGCTGAAAAGGGTGGTAGCTGAACTTGCCATGTGTTGTAGCAGGCTCTTGGTATAAATACCCAACTGATGTTAATGTCACGTTCATATACTGCCCGTCTCTATGCAATTCTGCGACAAATTCTAGATGCCTCTTTTTTTTTTTCTGGCTCGGGAGGGGAAGAGGGGACCGTCGCAAACAATACCAACTACAACTTATTTAACACATTGTCAAGTCAGGCAAAAAAATATTCACTAAGTTGTGGAGTCCAAAATATGTCATAATTGCTGAAGTTAAAGGTTATTGTGAGTATTGAATAATTCTTTGTTGCTTTCAGTCAACAGTCTGTACAGACAGAGTCCTTTCCTGGCGTGCACCGAGCCAAACGATTGTTCAACACTACCATCACCTTCATGATGGCATGGCAGCTGAAGCACCTCTGGGGTGCCCCAGTGAGATGTGTGACAACCACTCATATGGTGCTCATACAATCGTACGGTGCTATGCCATTGCACAGAATACAACATACGAGCAGCCAGCTGCAAATGTGATAAAAGCATAGCTATTTCAGCAGTGCAACTGTGAAAAGAGTTTTGTACTTCTAGTTATTCTTACTTAGGTAATTATATTTTACAAAGCAGTGCATTATGAAAGAGCTTATCCCCATTTGCACCCATGTGTGTCATGCAGGATGGCTTTTCACAAAATTTGGCGCTGCCAGCACCACACAAAGAATAAGAAGAGTGGCCCACGCAATGCCAAGTGCATGGCAAAAGTTGACGTAAAAATAAAGCTGGCCACGTTTGACACCAAACGCAGGGACAAGTATCTGCAGAGAGAGGTGCCTCTTTCTGCAGTGATACGAATCGATGACAGGCACAGCCACAGCACCGACTCAGCGGATGCTCTGCGACTACTTCGCGGCACTAGGTCAACAAGGCAAACATTCCTCCGTTACTTCAGCGAAGGCATGACCCCTAGTGAAGCAAGGAGACTGCATGAGAGCAAGCTCTCTATGGAAGATGATGGCCCTGCAAAGCTGGCCAATGCGGCTTTAAATCCGCCTCAAAGAACGGTCTACCACTGGCACAGCGTTTGGAGGGAGGCCTGTTTTGGTGGTACCTACATCGACCCAGTGCTGAAACTGGAGGAAAAGGCTTCTTTGTATGCAGCTCAAGGTATGTCTAAACTTGTGGGAGAATCTGTCCTCTACGTAAAACAGTATTCATAAGCATAAGCACTCATTTTCAATGTGTGAATGGTGAAGTTGTAGCTATGACAAATTACAGACACATTCAGCACAAAGCCTCATCTACTTGTGATTCATGCCAGTGGCTTAGTTGTACACTGCACCTGCCAGTCAGAGCATACATTTACCATTATTTTCTTGGGAAGTAAGAAATGATGTATTTACTTTGAAACCCACAACTTTTTGATGAATTTATGTTCCTGTGAAATCAGAAACATCAAATTCTTGGAGTAACCTTGAGTATGGCAAACTTAAAGCCCAAGAGGTGCACAGGCGGTCGGAGTTTCAAGTGGCGAAACCAGATCAGATTGATAGGGAAACCGAAATGATGAAAAAGAAAGGGGGGAAGAAGAACATATACATGACCAGATAAAAGAAATAACAAACACGTTATTTATTTTCTTTGAGAGTGACACTGACTTATTTTTAAAAGGTTTTTGGTTCAAGGCATAAGTTGGCAATCTAGGCCAACTGACACATTGCATGAGCATCAATTCACAGGGAACCAGCATTAATGAAGCTCGCGAGTCAGCCCATAGAAACAAATTGTGAAATATAAAACATGAAAAAAAGAAATGAGATGCCTCAAACTGGCCGGCCTATGTTTCAATGTAAGTATTTATCTTTGTCAAAGGCATTTTGTCCTTGGCTGTTACATGAAAGGATTAGTTGTAAATGTCATTAAAGGAAGTGTTGAAATTTTGGAAAGCATGACAGCAGCAGCAACCAGAGCTGTACAGAGTGGCAGCCACACAGGTCAATCTAGAGAGGCCATTTAAACTTGGGAGAAAATAAAAAAAGAAAAGAAGCGTAAAGCGCAAGAATGGGACAAAGGAAGGCGATACAAAAATGGGCGCTGACTGTCAACTGAAATTTTAATTGACAAGATCAAGGATACACGGATACAAAAAAAATGGTTAGATTACAAATCTTCAGTCATGTGCGTCACATCAAATTGATTTTTTTTTTTTTTCGAACAGATTAAGTAGTGGAGTGCTCACACATCTATGGCCCCTTTGGTGGATGGCAAAAGCCTCAAATATCTCCCGTGCGAGCCTTTGACAACAGCATTTTAGGACTGTAACATCCGACAGACGAAGGCATGCTGCAGCCATGCCTAGCACAATGTGTGGCTAAATTACTACAAACACCAATCTTTACATGAATTGACACGTTTGCGAGGCCTATAACTGATGCACCTCCCAGTCTGTACCACAGACACACAGCCGCTTGAACACTGAATTATGACATATATTGATCACTGGATGAACGGCTTGTTATGTTTCTTTGAACAGCTTGCTCCGCTTCCTTTCTGTTCGTTTGCATGGCGGCACATTCCGCCTAGCTTGGTGGCACCGATTGCTCTCACTGTTCAGGAAAATGGTCAGGTATCTTAAACCTATCTTATCCTGGTCCTGGCGCCATACCATTGAAGACTGAGAAGTAGAGCCGAAACAGAGAACACCTTATTTGACAGATGCGAAACTAAAAAAAAATTCAGCAGATCCCATATACTTTGGGACTTCACATTATGTGAAGCATGCGGAGGGAAGGTGGCCGTGTTGTAACTTTTTTTTATTCAGCGACATGTTATGAAATGATGCTAAATATATGTACAAATGTTGCAGGAACAGATGCATATCGAACAGTTGCAGATGTTTCTATAACCAGTTGTTTGCACTTGCACAACGGTGCCATCAGTAACATGAGTATTAGCAACACCAGAAGTGATAAGCTGATTTGAAGGGTTTGTGCTTGCAAGGATGGTAGCCCTGGACACTGGTACATAAAT
This sequence comes from Rhipicephalus annulatus, assembly GCA_013436015.1. Lineage (NCBI taxonomy): Eukaryota > Metazoa > Arthropoda > Arachnida > Ixodida > Ixodidae > Rhipicephalus > Rhipicephalus annulatus. Next base: position 2,122 of record WOVY01003520.1, on the reverse strand, counting down.
CCACTTCTGCGCATGGCACCTAACTACAATGCATATTTACACAACATAAAGGTTGTAGCATAGGAGTAAATATGTAATCTTTATGAGATTGCATAGCCAGCACTGCAACCACATTTGACGTTTCACGAACATTACGGTCTATTTGAAAAATGGTTCCGAGATCTAGCATGGCTCTGTGGTAGAATTCTTGATTGCCTCGCATTATGCTTGGGTTAGACTCCTGCTGGCACCCTGAATTGATTGATATGTGAGGTTCAACGTCCCAAAACCACCATATGATTATGAGAGACGCTGTAGTGGAGGGCTTCGCAAATTCCAACCACCTGGGGTTCTTTAACGTACACCCTAATCTGAGCACACTAGCCTACAACAGTTTTGCCTGCATCGAAAATGCAGCCGCCGCAGCCAGAATTCGATTCCGCGACGTGCAAGTCAGCAGCCGAGTACCTTAGCCATTAGACCACCGCGGCGGGGCCCTGCTCGCACCCTGACATTTTTCTTTGTGTTTGTCGAGTAAACGCTGCCGCTGTCAGTTTTGTCTTAAAGAGGCCCTGCAACACTTTTTGAGCATGGCCAGAAAATGTTGCCATTTGGTAGAAGAGGCTCCCGAGAACACACGGGCCAAATATTATAGTGCAGTACGCGGCTTGGAATTTGCAATAAATAAATGACCAAAGTCAGCTAAAAATTGCTTTCTTTCGTTTCAACAAATGACGGAGGAAGCTGAAAAATTATTCAAAGGCCATCTATGAGCCATTCGCTGATTTTAACATGGCGCGTTCGGTCCTTACAGGGATCGCCGCGAGATGCCGCAACTTGTCCCCACGCCCGCTCGCGATCACACAGAAAAGACCATGTATTCAAAGCGAAAAAAAAAACAAAGAGAAAGTTTTCAATGACAAGCCCCCCCCCCCCCCCAACTTAGCTCCCAGAGCTTTCGCCGGGATGAGAGCAAAGCGAATGCGATTGCAGCATGACAAATCTTTGCGAGTCCCCTCATACCGGACGTATTCTTAAAATTTTTGCAGCGTTTAATTCGTGAGGCAATATGCTGTTTTAGTGAATCCATTCCATGGTACTTAAAAAGGTGTTTCAGAGTCCCTTTAACGTTCATGCGTTACAATGGCCCATGTGTGTTCTTGTCGTTTTTGGGTAGATACCAAGTGTCAAACAGCTGTGGCAAGGTATGTGCCACTGTTTAACTGTTTAACAAGAAGTGTTTAACAATACATATAATGTTATTTATGTTTTGACCAGCGTGTCATAATCATCAAACCCTCTCATATTAATTTAGGTTCCCACCAAGTTAAGGAGATTATCACGTGAGCACCCAGACGTAAGCGGCTAGATAGATAGATAGAGATAGACAGGCAGATAGATAGATGCCACCACCGCAACCAGGATTCGATCCCGCACCCTGTGGGACAGCAGCCGAGTACCTTAGCCACTAGACCACCGCAGCAGGGCTTAGATTAGATTAGATTAGATAGATAGATATAGATAGATAGATAGGACAGACAGACAGACAGACAGATAGATAGATAGATAGATAGATAGATAGATAGATAGATAGATAGATAGATAGATAGATAGCGAAAGTGCATGCAGTACGCAAAGAAATGCTCCGCATTCATAAGGGAATGCGGGCACCTGCACGGGTCCATGCTCTCTTGATTTTGCTCATCTTCTCTGCTCTATCTGATACTAATTTGTAACAATGCTCACTGATGTAGCCTCTTTCCCTTTGTCATTAATCGCTGTGTAGCTGACAGTGTGCTCGTGGAGAATCAATAAATGAAGTACAAAAAGATTGCAGTAAACCTGAACTCCACTCGTACTTCAAGGAGTCAAAATATTTTTGCTGCAATTGATTTGTGAGGCAACAAACTCCGACAATGAGGTAATGTTATGATCGCTTGAAAAAAGCCTGCAAGACGTTTTTAAAAGGCAAGGTGAAGCTAGAACAAAAACTTACTTTGCAGGAACACTTTGCACTGTACAGAGAGCAAATGGCCATTAAAAGTCATGCGCCTGAAGATTGTTCTTAAAAGACCACCCGCCATTCCACATAACTTTCCAGGCACTCACATAAGTGTGACTCGTGGTGGCAGCAGTGCCTGTA